>CAJHNH020005368.1:225014-265014 GCA_905116865.2 Candidula unifasciata
AACGAAATAATTGAGTGTCTTGAACAGATGGTTAATACTAATATCCCACCCTGGGGATTTTTGTATATGTTAAAAATATAACCATATTAACGAAGAATTCGGTTTTCGCTGCTCTACAGTGAGGCTAAACCAAAGGAATCAACGAAGACTCTTTATCTCAGGTCAAGTGTACACTTGTACACCATCTGGCAGTTGTCACAAAGTTTAGTGGGGTACTGTGAACATATGTGGAGGGGGTTAGGAATATTGCACAATGGGCAAGGATGATGACTGGATTGGTATCCTGAAGATCCCCTCAGTGCAAAGAAATTTTTGTCTGTTTTCATTCATGTCATGTCCTGTTGCCTGATTTCCTAGATTCATGCTTACTGTATTCAATTAAAGTTTATATGTCCATTTGAATTCCCTCTTCCTAGATTCTTTAACGTTTCCTTGTTGATTGCTCACTAATGTAGTAGATATTACCTTCTGAATTACTGTATGCTTCCCGTTGAATCTCAGTGTAGCCTACATGGAGGCACTATCACAAATGTGAGAGAGTCCAGCTAGCCTAGCACAATCGTATTGAGAAGCTGGTTGTCATAGTATGATATTGCTTTATCCCAGTGGGGGTGTTAACTGGATATTGTGAACTTTTAAGCCAAGATGCTAGCCACCAGTTAACATTGTACCTTCACAGAGTAGTCGGTCTTTCTACATGTGTATAGCAGAAAGGATTGAATCACTACCAGACACCATCTTGTCTCTGTTACACCATTAATCAAGTAACAGAAAGTGTATTGATCGGCACTCATAGAAAAAAGTAGAAAGATAGAAGAACACACTAGACAACATGAAAATCGAAAGCTATAGTTACCGTGCCGGGAATTTAACCCATCACCTCCAGACGGCGTCTGCCCCTCGCCATGAATACAAGTGCACTAAGAACATTGTCAACTAATAAAGGTGTCTTATTGGCCATGTCTATCGTACAGCTTGAAATCCACAACTATGGAATACGGACAGAATTCATTTCAAACCATTGAAATGGTACCATAGGGTACATAAATTTATATTAACGAAGCATTTGTCGAATAACAATCACAGCAACAATTAACGAACAAAATAGTAACCTATGGTGCCATGTTGTTTTACCTTACCCACAACAGCAAAACTAAAAGCATTTAATCGTTCTGAGAAAAACATTTGGCTGTAAATCCTAGACAATTCTCTCTCTCCTCTCCACATTCATTGGTTGTAAACTTCAGCGGAATGTTCTGGTTGTTTGTCCACCTCTGGACTTAAGTCTTGTTCCAGAATCTGAGTGTTGCATGCACATACGCTTTACAGATTTATCTGTATGCGGACTGTTGCTTCCTTGCCTCTCAGGCAGATGAACTCCAGCTGCCAAGGAAGTCCCCACTTAGTCAAGGCTTACGACATGCTGGCTCTATTATTTTGTCCCTCTCAATGGGGCAACGGAACCCACACAAGGATCCTGGACAATTAATAAATAAGCCAAACAATTTCTTAAGGTCTCAGAGATACAAATTTTACTGAAGAGCGCTCAAAATACCTTGGACAGCCACACACACACACACACACACACACACACACGCACGCCCGCACGCACGCACGCACGCACGCACGCACGCACGCACGCACGCACACACACACACACACACACACACACACAGAGAAAAAAAAGAGCAACCCAGATGTTCTGAGAGAAGCAAGGGCCAGAAGAGAACTTATCACAAACATCAGAGGAGGGAAGTCACCATTTTTTCTGACCTCGTTTTGCAAACAGGGAAACTGGAACCATGTGCCCAGTGGGGGGGGGGGGGGGGGGGGAGTGTAGAAAAAGATAAGGAAGACAATGTGAGATGATTCTCAAGAGCCTGTTTTTATGGCACAAAGGGGTGTCAGCACATGAACTAATATATGCTGTTGGGGATCGCAGGTTGTGGGCTGGCACTTGATGATAACGATGATAATGATCTGTTGGGGATCACAGGTTTGGGGCTGGCACTTGATGATGATGATAATGATCTGTTGGGGATCACAGGTTTGGTGCTGGCACTTGATGATGATGATAATGATCTGTTGGGGATCACAGGTTTGGGGCTGGCACTTGATGATGATGATAATGATTTGTTGGGGATCACAGGATTTGGGGCTGGCACTTGATGATGATGATAATGATCTGTTGGGGATCGAATGTTGTGGGCTGGCACTTGATGATGACGATGGTAATGATCTGTTGGGGATCGAATGTTGTGGGCTGGCACTTGATGATAACGATGATAATGATCTGTTGGGGATCGCAGGTTTTGGGCTGGCACTTGATGATAACGATGATAATGATCTGTTGGGGATCGCAGGTTTTGGGCTGGCACTTGATGATGATAATGCCAGAGGAGCTATTTAGCGTGTTGATGATTTTCTTGGAAGTGGTCATGAGAAAATCAAAACAATTGACTACCAATTGATGATGGCTTGAAGAGTCGCAATCTGCATGTGACCCAGGGTGATTGTGGTGCCAGTCAGTGCCTTCTTCTGCTTCACTTATGTTGAGCCTGCTGAGAGAACAAACAAAGTGACAGCACTAGCAATGAGGCTCTAAATCTTCAGGTTCAAAGACCCCCCTTGCCCCAATCAATGAGCCGGGAAAGGTAAATAGGACCTCACACTGAATACTGTTAGCTCTCGTAAACAGAGATGCTAGGTGTAATATAGTCGACGATCGGAAGAAAACCCAGCAGAAGTGAGATCCACGATAGCATCAAGTTCTAAAAGTACAGCATGCTTTTGTGAATTTTCGTGACACATCTGCTCCCATTATAGGATTAAGGTTAAAAAAAAAACATAGGGATTATAATTTAAAGGCTAGCTCATTCACCCTGGTCCCTCAAGAACCCGCAGCAAACTGTTTACTAAACCCGAGTTGTCTCAATCTTAATAACGTGTACGGCCACGCTGCTTGTTATCATAGTGCACGAAGAAAAATATTATGATCACGTGATGCTAGATTGCCCTATTGACCCACATACCCATTTTGTTTTAAATTTCTGAATAATATTACAGCGTGAAGTATAATATTTCATCTTTTCTGTTTGAAATTCAAACAGTTTACTGAGAGATATTTACTTTGGGCATGCGTGAAGGATAAACATCATATAGATGTATTTAAACTGTATTTGTATTCGTGGGAAATGAGACTGTTTCTGAAAGATCTCCTTTGACCTGGTGGTTCTATTTTTAGTGCTCACAGCTGATGCCATGGTGTGAATTTGTATTTATTTGTTAACTCTTACATCTCAAATTTGGTGAGTTTCATGTCTTTTCTTTTAACTTTAGGCTGGTTTATAAGAATAATGAACCCTTCTGTGTTTTTGTGGCTGAAGTTATGGAGATGTGACGGGTATTAAGGTAAGAATGAGTGAGGTAATGTGTACCCTAAGCCTTGGGCTTACGGCCAAGAGCGCGCCATCAGGGGCGTCGATACAAAGAAAACAGTTAAGAGGGGAACCTCACACACCCCTTATATTTATTTACCATCGAGCGGGGACTAAAAAAGGCTAATACTTTCTTTAAATGTGAACTTATTGTTATCAACATCATCATCATCATCATTATTTTCGTTATTATCATCGTTATTATTTGCACAGTGAAGAGTTAAAATACTAAATGTTTTAAATTAATTGCTTTAAAAATATTGCTGGTACTCACGACAGTACTTTCATTTTAACTCACGATAGTGTCGATGACAGTAGCAATTTAAAAATTGCTTAAAAGGTGCTGGTGGTGGGTACCGTTCCGTGCTGCCAGGAAAACACTAATGAATAATATTATTTATGCTGTGAATAGTAAATAATATATGATATGTTTTTAATTCCTGGTTTTTGTCTTTACAAAAAATGAAAAGATGCCGGTACTCACCACAGAGTGTCGTAAAAAAGGTGTTGATACTCATAACGAAGTGACTATGACAGTAATGCTGGAACAAGTTGCCCACTGAAAGGAGCTGACAGTGCGGACCGTTGCGTACCGTCAGCTCTGATTATTATTATTATTATTATTATTATTAACATTATTGTCAACATTATTGTTATGTGCTGAATGGCAAACAGCACCGTTTAATGATAAATTTGTAATAATGTGAAGTGTGTAAACAAATTCTTGAAAGGAGAACATATCTGTGTGGTCAGAGGGGCCACTTAGTTCCTTTGTAAATTTTCAGGGGTGAGAGGGGAACGGGAAGTAGCGATAAAACCCCTTGCAATTCATTATATCAAGTTAGTACACGTTTGAGGGGATAGGGATCGCACGCAGTGGCTACCATTTTCCGGCGCCTCTGCGCGCAACCTTGAACTTGAAGCAGACGTTCACTACAAGCCTGTGAGAAGACATGGCTGATGTTTTCCTCGGTGAATTTATCGCCAGCCATCGAAACAGCCCCCACTGCTCGTCATTCACAGATTGTTACATGCAGGCTGATAAGATTAAACTGCTCTAGTTGTAGGATAATCAGTAGCACCGGGAGAGGTGCCTAACGCAGTAAAAAATCGATGTCAACTTTGCTGAATTCGTCCTCCAGTGTTGGGATTTGGTGGAGGAAATATTCCAGAAGTAAAAGTGGGTACAACGTCAAGAGAGGATTATATCATTATAATTATTTGGAAGCTGTTATGGTTTTGTATGCAGAATTATAAACAAGATATTGAGTTATTGTCATTTTATTATTGGTAATATTTTCAGCAGCAATATTACGTTCAACCCATAGGGGTTTTAATTTGGCTCTCCTTTAAATAACGGTCGCTAGCTGGAAAGCCGACGGTCGCTTAGTGGGAGTTCACTCCCTTGGTTGCAGTGCAAATACGGACCGTAAAGAGGGAACGAAACAAATGACATACTTACCTATCATCATACGGTTGTGTAGGGTTAGGGGTGGGGTAGGGTTAGGGTAGGGTTAGATGTAATTTCTCCTAAATATGCCAATAGCGCGCGGCTGGTGCCCAATTGATGGCGAATTGTCCGTTTGAGTAGCATCCACAGTCCATCAGTTGTTTGGGTGTGTATGTCACCGTGCGCGATTATTTGGAATTCCTGCGTCAAAATTGTCAACACTAACCCTAACCCTACCCCCTAACCACGCCTATTTATCGGTCATTAAGGCATACAGATCTGCACCAGTCACATCCGTGGCACCTTATAGCACTTTTATATATTGATATATTTACTTTAAAAAAAAAAAAAAACAGATTTCCCCCAGGCGTCAAACAAACACCCAGATCTGGGGGAAACACCCAAGCATTGGCAGCCCTGATGTCGACCTCACTGTTTTGATTCATGACTTGTCCGCTCCGTATTTGAAATGCAGCCAAGGGAGTGAACTCCCACTAAGCGACCGTCGGCTTTCCAGCTAGCGATCGTTATTTAAAGGAGAGCCTTTTAATTTAGATATTCAGTTTTTACCGCTTTTCTGTTTCAATAATTAATTATGTATCAATTATGTTTTGATATATATCTATATTAATAAAAATGTTAATTTTCCGATGTTGTTAGCTAAAAACTCGGAAACTACTGAACCGATGGCTTTCCGGGTCCCCATTGTGACAAGGCCAAAAAAAAAAACAACACTCACTGCCCCTAGCAAGCATGTAGTGAGAGCACTAATTAGGGATGTTTCCTCCAAAGTTGGAGAACCAACAGTCTGCATACAAGTAAACCAGATTTGTAAAATGGATGTGCACACAAGACTCAGGTTCTGGAACCAGACTAGAGTCGAGAAGTGGATGAGCAACTAGAACTTTCTGCCAGAGTTAAAGCCCATGAAGACTTAATTGTCCATAAAAAAAAGGGAGCCAGTACTTACTACAAAGCATCTGTTAAAGTAGTATTGAAAATATGATGCCTTCAAAATGGTGCCAGTACTGCATACTAGGGCTGTCCCGAATAGTGATTTTCAATATTCGGCCGAATAGGAATTGCTGGACCAACTATTCGGCCGAATACGAATAGTGAATAGTGACTCATCATCATCAGGTGCTTTGCCGACTGGCATGGGCGATTATGCCTCGCCACAATCTGCGATCTTCTGCAGCATGTATTAGTTCATGCCATGCTACAAGACTGTCAAGAATCTTCTCTCGCTGTCTTCCTCTATCCCTCCTTCCACATATCTTTTCAGTGGTCACCACATGTTCCATTTTCCTTCATCTTATAACATGGCCGAAAAATGATGACTGTCTATTTCTGATGTCTGTGAGTAGTTGTCTTCGGGCTCCCGCCTCTTTCAAAACCTCTTGGTTGCTTTTTTTTTTGGCTGTCCACGGTATTTTAAGCATTGTTCTGTAAAACCACATTTCTGAGGCCTGAAAAAATGGTAAGGCCTGCCTACCGATTGTCCAGGACTCACATATGTTAAAACTGGATGTATGTAGCAAGCAAGAATTCTTTTTCTAACCTCCAAGGACAAAAATATATTTCATAAGATGTTCTTCATTTTTTAAAATGCAGTTTGTGCCAGTCCTATTCTGTTTCTTATTTCAGTAATGCAGCTTTCATCTGATGTTATCCATGTGCCCAGATACTTAAATTTCTGTACTTGTCCCAAAATAAAAACTTTGACTTTTATTACACATTTAGGAATAATTCTTTTCTTTGATACCACCATTACTTCTGTCTTTCCACTATTCAAATTGGTGCCCATTCTTCCACTTTCGAATAGTGTATAATATAAATCTAAAAAAAAATCCACAATGTCAAATCTACGCTGAAATTTTACTTCACAAAATGTAGTACAGAATAGTAAATATTTAAAAACATTTCACGTTTTGCATCCTTCAGTCAGTCAGTCTGTGGTAACTAACACCTAGGAATGAAAGTATTCTTAGTTTTATAACAAGTAACTAAACCTGTAAATTGTCACTGACAGCTTAGTTAATCCATGAAAGCTGCATTAGCTTTAAAAAAAAACTTTTTTCCAGGTTGTCAGCATTAAGGCAGCTTCTTGTCTCACTGAAAGTATTTCCAGCTGTACCAAACAGACGTTCACTTGGTACACTCTTAGGTGGTGCACAAAGATAACGCTTGACAGTATGAACCAATGTGGGAAATCTCGATTTGTTTTTTTCCATTTTTTTCCACCAGTCCAGAAACTGGTGTAAGGTAACCACTATTCGTATTTGGCCCGACCGCAACTATTCGGCCGAATACCGAATAGTTATTAGGTCCACTATTCGGCCCCGAAGCGAATACGAAGCGAATATTCGGTACAGCCCTACTGCATACCATTGTGTAGCTCCTTCTTTGTTGTCTCTACTCCTGGAATGCCTCCTGGCTTCAGGGGAGGAACAGATTTCTAGAACGGGCCATTCTGTTCGCTTCATTTATAGTACTTTTCAGTGTCTCTGATATTTCTGCGGTCCATCTTCTGCATGCTTGACCTCTGGGTCTGTTACCACTGTATCTGTGCAGTATTGCTCTCTGCGGGGCCCTGTCTGCTGCAAATCTTGTTACATGGTCAAACCATTTGATTTGTTGTCTACCTATAAAGTTCAGTATTGGTTCTGTGCAGATTTTCCTCCTATCATCGTTCCTAAGTCGATCTTTCCTGGTTACACCAAGCATAGTATGTAAACATTTCATTTCTGTTGTGACTATTCTCTTTCTGCCTTCTGAAGACAGTGTCCTTGTTTGACATTGATAACAGAGCATTGGTAAGAATATTGTATACAACAGTGTTCTTTTAGTGTTCATATTCACATGCTTGCATTGAAAAATTGGTGCCATTTGGCCTAAAACTTGATTGGCTTTCTTGCATCTTTGTTGGATTTCTTTATTAATTCTTTCGTCTTCTGAAAAAATGCTCCCCAGCTATGTAAAATCTTTTGCCTGCTTTAACTGGTGTTCATAAATTTTGATACTGGTGGTTCTTACTTTTCTGGAGGATGTCATCACTTCTGTTTTGTTTGCATTGATCTTCATATTGTAGTTGTCGCATTCTGAGTGAAGTCTATTAATATTTTCTTGTAGCTGTACTGCTGTTGGTGCTATAATCGCCTGGTCATCGGCAAAAAACAATTCATATAGTAAGTGTCCTAATTTTTCCCCCTCGCTGATGTTAGCTGATTTGCAAATTTGGTCAATGTATGTGATGAAAAGTAGTGGTGATAGAACGCACCCATGTCTCACTCCAGATCTAATATAGAACCTTTCTGACATTCCTGTATTTGTTCTAAATGCGCATTGACTGTTCCCATACTAACTCTTGCACAATTTAATAAGATGTTTATTTACTCTGTAATAAGTCATTGTGTAGCACCCAAAACATAATTTATAAAAAATTGGTTATGGGACTTTGATGATGATGATTCAGTGTAGCAAGGGTCACAGTGAGAAATACATCGTTCCTACCTAGAAGCCAGATGAACGCAAGATGCAGCACCGATTGTACATCTCTGTTTACCACCACTTGGGCCTTTGATGTCTAACTCCCTGGGACCGAATGAGTTTAGGAAGAAAATAGGGGCTTTTGAGATGAAATGCTACAGAAAGATTCTCAAATTGCCAGGGACAAAAACGAAAAGTAATACTGCCATTCTAAAACATCTGAACATCAAGAAAGATGAGCTAAAAACAGCCTCATGTCTCGGAAGCTGAAATATTTTGACCATATCAATCCCCACAGTGTAGTGGAAGAAATAATAGCAGAATGCATGTTGCCAGGAAGCAGGGGCAGGGGCCGACCAACATAAAGATGGGCACAGGAAATGTCAAACCTTGGGTATGAAAGGCGAGGTGGGAGAGCTGGCGAGAGACAGAGTTTCTTACTGGCAGACTGTGATGAGAGCGATGTTCTGCAAAAGACCTGCTACATCAGTGGTTCTTAACCTTCCTAATGCCGTGACCCTTCACTACAGTTCCTCATATTCTGGTGACCCCCCAGCCGTAAAATTATTGTTGATGCTACTTCATAACTTTAGTGAATCTGTCTTTTTGGATCGTCTTAGATGACCCCTGTAAAAGGACCCAAAGGGTCATGTCTCACAGGTTGAGAACCGCTCTGCTACATATTGAGGATTGTAAGTTTAATTCTGTCTGCTGTTAATCAAAGTATGTATTTTTTATGCTTATTTACTTTCAACAAAATATATTTCAGTTTCTTCTGCTGCACTTCACCATGGGCAATTCTTTGTCACCGTCTTCCAAGTTCAGCCGACATAATCATAGCTACAGCAAGCTTGAATTTTACAAAAAGGTGAAATCCAGCCATGGAGGAGAGGAACTGTTGAGTTGTTCGTTTGGCAGCTGGTGTCGGGAGCACAGGCTCATCTGTGGCTTCTCAGATAAGGCCGACTACACCTCAAACCGTCAGTCGCTTCTGCAGTTTAATGGATCTCTCAACAAACCAGACACAACGGAAGGCCGGTTTTTTCGGAGTGGGTTTAGGTATGAACCAGTGCAGACAATGTGCAATTGTAGTGTTATTTTGTCACGATATGATTAAAAAATGCACTAAGTAGTAAAGGACCCTTTTCAACGCTTTCAGGCATATAGGGCTAGACCTGTATTTTATATAGACCAGTCGGCACTTAGCGGGTGATGTGGTCAGAATCATGCCGCCGCCTTCACTTCCCAGGACTGCATCAGGTACCCATCAAACTCTAGGTTGACATCGGAGCCCGGATCATTTTTGAAGAAAGCTCGGTTCCTTCAGCACCCGAACCCACGACCTTTGGATCCGCAGGTGTGCAACTAGCTGCTACAACACGGCGGCTCCCTAAATAATGCAGCTTTTCCTTAATTGCCATGTTCTTATGGCTTTATCCCTAATCCCAGAAATGCTCTAGAAAAAGGGTCATAAACCCTGGAATTTCCTAAAAATCCTTTAACCCCCCCCCCCCCCCTCCTCCCACCTCAAAAAACCATTTGACACTGGTCACTGATACATTTTTTAAGGCGCCCACCCCACCTGTTAATTTGCAAAGGGCCAAGTGTTCCTCTACCGTAAGTAGACATTGAAATTTTCCAGATTTATTTATACATGTAATATTATTTAATCTCAGTTTGCCTCATTGGGGGGGGGGGGGGGGGGGGGTGGTGGGGGGATAGACCCACTACTGCCCTAACAAGGATGTCCTAGTCCTACAAGGCAACTAATTAGGGGTGTTTTCTTCCAAGTCAGAATGCATCTACCTGAGAGACGAGGAACTATCAGTCTGCATACAAATGAGTCACATCTGTAAAATGGATGTGCACATGAAATATAAACTTCTGGAACAAAACCAATGCCCAGAAGTGGACGAAAAACCAGAACTATCCACCAAGAGTTTACAGCTGGTGAACGATAAGAAAAAGAGGAAGACAAATTTGTACTGTTTGATATTTTTATCGTAAATTCTTTCTTTATTTCTGGCTTTACAAGGTCACGTAGTGAGCTGATCATTCACGAGAAAGAGGCTTCTCGTTATGTTCATGTCAAACTGCCGAGAGTGTCGTCCACAGAGATGTCGGCCTATCTCCGTAACAACAGACCCAGGAGAAAACGGAAGAGTATTAGATCAACTCGAGTTGTGGCGTATCATGATAACTTGGTCGTTGTGCAGGTAAATATTTATCATCATCATGTGAATACAACTTTCTGTCAACCAACTTTGACATAGATGATCTTCCATGCCATCATGTTAAACTGTCCAGCGTCTTTTCTCACAGTCTCCCTCTGCCTCTCTTCCCCTCCAACTTTTCTACTGTTATGATTTACTCTAGTTTTCTCCTTCTCATCACATGACCAAAGAATGCAGTCTGTCTCTTTCTGATGTAGGCAGTCAGTTCTCTTCATGAGTCAGTTTCTTTCAAGACATCCTCATTACTCTTGTTATCTGTGCAGGGCATTCTCATCATTCATCTATAAAACCACATCTCTGCAGCTTCCAAATAATTTTTCACTAATAATATTTTCTTGTGTTTAAATTCTTCTCTAGTGCCTGCTGTGTATTGTTGACTGCACTAAATTGGTGGGCGGCCACTTAGGTTCAGAATTGTGTGTACTTTTGTGTTTGCAGTGCTGTCATTTGTGATTGACTGTGCCAACAGTGAGCTGCTGTTCTGGTGCGGGACAGTTTGTGTAGGTACATCTGACTGCTGCTTTGTGCATTTTTACTTTGCATGTACAAGCTTAAAGATTTTGTTGGGACTTTTATTAACTCTTTGAGTCCCATGGAATGCATCATGTGCTAATCGGTTACTACACAGGTAGCCAATTGGTGGGTGGCGCTTTCAGGTTTTAGATTTACAACTGGCCAGTATAAAAATGCAAACTGGCAGTTTTGAATGGTATTTTCTGTTCTTTCTGTTTGATGTCAAACGTTGTGACCATTGGGCCTAGTCGAAAACTGTTGGTTAAAAGCATAAAATCTAGCATGTTAATGAGCTTTACCGAGTTACTAAGTGTCTGTGTGAAAACAGTGTGACCTTAAAGCAGACTTCTTCATACATGCCAACGAGATTCATGACTTTAGAAGCGTCATATTCTTCTTCGCGTTCACCGGCTGTGAACTCCGGCGGAAAGTTCTGGTTGTTCGTCCACCTCTGGACTGCAGTCCTGTTCCAGAACCTGAGTGTTGCGTGTGCATCCGTTTGACAGATCTATATGCAGTCTGTTGTTTCCTTGCCTCTCAGGCAGATGCACTCCGACTTCGAAGGAAGCTCCCAATTAGTCGACTCTTACGACATGATTTTGGGTAGGCAGTGGGTCTATTCTTGTTTTTCCCATAGTAGGGCCCCGGATTCCATACGGGGGAGAAGTCTCATATTTAAATAAAACACGTGTTTATCAGAATTTTCTGAAGCTAGACAAAGAAAGTTACGAAGTAGACTTGTTTCAGTCATTGATAGGTCAAACATTGAGAGATAGCTCTGATATAAACCTCACGCAAAGCCTACAACAATACAAAGTCAGCTGGTACAAATAAAATAAGGCAATATTCTTTAGTGTCAGTTAGGTCTAGTGAACATAGATTATAAAACTTAAGGAAAATTGAGTGCTATATAAAGTTTGTTTATGAAAATACTAATTGTTTTGGAGGTCATTTTTCTTTACCAAAAAAATTGTGCTATGTTAAGATGTTCTAAAAGTTTCTCTGGAATGAGATCTAATGGTCATATTGTGTTTATATTTTATTTATACGTTACTAAGTGGTTCATGTTAATTTGTGATTCATTTTGGATATATTTTAATCAAGTCTTCCTTGAGTGTCGTGGGGGTAAGTGGACAAATTATTATTTCTTACTAGAAGGGCAGAATGTTAGATAGGCCTACATGCCCACTTCTCGACCCTTTGAAAATAAACTTTGTTCGTTCGTTCATTCATTCATTCTTCCTCTTGAGCCTCTGCCTCCTGCTCCCCCTCCTACTCCCCCCCCCCCACTCTTTCTTTGTGTTCACTGGTTGTAAACTGTAGTGGAAAGTTCTGGTTGTTCATCCACTTCTGGACTGACAGCTTGTTTCTGATGTGTTCTGCTAGTGTTGCCTGCATATCTGCTTTAGAGAGCTGGCTTATTGTCTGTACAGACTGTTGGTTCCTCACCTCTTTTGAAGGAAGCACAGCTAATGAACCTTCTTTAACAACATGCTGATTGCCCGAGGGGGGAGGGGATTGTAACAACATCATCATTATGTTATATTTCACATAGTGCTCACAGTTGTTTCTTCTATTCCATTGTATCCTGTGCACTTGTTTCAGCACCATAGAATCCAGACTACCACCTTTGGCTTCTCTCATCAGTGTTGGCATTTCTTTCGAATGTCCCCACCTCCCCCAATACATTTGTTTCCCATTGAAGTGCCTGTTTTGGGATTCTTTGGTCACTTGTGCTCAGGATAAGTGCAATATATCATCATCATCATCTACGTCTTATACGTGTAGATACCACCAGCTGTCCAGATTTAATAGCATTTTCATCATCGTTTGTGGGCCTTTAGACGTCACATAGGGCTCGCATTCAATTCCTCCATTTCCCTCTATTGCATGCAGCTTTCTCAATTTCTGACAGGGAGTTCAGCCCAGCATTTTTTGTCTCTCATAATAATGTTCTTCTTAATGTTTTCCTTGGACGTCCTCTTTTTCTCTCTCTGACCGTTTTTTTCCCCGTTTCAGTGCCTGTTTTGCAATTCTTTGCTCCTTTCATCTCAGAGTGTGTCCAGTATGTCTCCACCTTCTTTATCTTTTTGCAATTGATACAGGTATTTGTCCAGACATTTCTCTGATCTTCTCACTCTTTTTTTAATTCATTCCATTTTATGTTCATGATTTTTCTCAGACATTTATGTTCAGATGCATTGAACTTTTGTTCCATATCATGGGTGGTTCTCTAACTTTTGCTGGCATATGTTAGACCTGAAGTCAGACTTGATAGCCTTAAATAATCAATAATTATGATAAATTGTCGGTGCTTTATTAATATCTTACCCCGAACAGGGGAAATCCTCAGGTCATGGGACAGTCTAATATTTCAGGGTGTGGTAGATAGGCTGCATGATGGGTTAGGAAAAGGGCCAGTTCTAGATGTTTTGGGATCATTAAAAGCATCAGAAAGCTGGGAAACCCAGTCTTACCACCCTCTAAAATGTTAAACTGTCATGTGTCGTCATCTGGGGTAGGATATTAATAAAGCACCAAATTGTCTACTTACAGGTGAGTTCTGACAGACATGCACCATTTGCAAAGTTCTACATGATAAACTTAGAAACCCCTACTTGCTGTGGCCATTTTATCGTCTGCAACAACTTGCGTCGATGGTACGAGGTGTATGTGTCACCAAGCTCTACCCATATTGTGCTGCGTCCCGACGTGCGCTATCACTTTCAGGCAGCAGTGTCTTACCATATTCAGGTGTGGTACAAACATTTTTTCTAGCAAATATATATATATGTTTTTTTTTTCAACATCGTTCTTCCGGTGTGGATTCCAAGGTTTCCATGGTGGGGGAAGAAGAATTGATCCACCGTCTCCCTAGCAGGCACATGTCGGAAAGGTCTGGTTGTTCATCCACCTTTGGACTTTTGTTTTGTTACAGAACCTGAGTGTGGCATGCACATCTGTTAACAACATATCTGACTTATTTGTATGCCTCTCAGGCAGATGCACTCCGACATAGAAGGAAGCACCCGGTTTGTCAACTCTTACCACATGCTTGTTGGGGAGGCAGTGGGTCTGTTCTTGTCTTCCCCACAATGGGGACCTGGAACCCACACAGGGAAACCTAGGATTTGATCCTGGGTCTCCTGAAAGAGATCTGTGTGTTTTTAACTGCTTGGCAAGCTGCTCTTCAGCATACCAATAAAAAATAACCACTCAACAGACATTTTAGGGATATTATTTCACCATATTATATTTTAACCCACAGAGCCTGTGTGTGCAGAAATGTCAGCCTGGCTGCTTATCAGGGAATAACATAAAATCAAACACAAAAATTATACCAGGCAAACTGTTGCAGAATCCTTGTCTATTTTATTTTTATTCCTTACTGCCTTTTTTCCCTATCAAGCCCTCTTATGGACACCGGAAGGGAAGAGAAAACAAGGAAGACCAAGAGACTCTACATAGAGCCGGCCGTCATAAGAGAAGGCTCAACCATGGGCTTAACAAACATCCAAGACCTAAAGCAGGTGGCAGTGAACCGCCAGACATGGAGAGCTATGATCTCTACCCTATGCGCCTCCCTAGCTCCAAGAGAAAAGACTAACTAACTGCCTTTTTTTGCTACCAGGTGTCCCCGTCATATTAGAACATATCCGTCTCTTCACTTATCAATTCTACACCCTCAGCTTCAATCATTATTGTCATAAGAATATTCTCATCCTCAAATTTAAAAATGAACTTCATAACATAAACATCACCTTTACCATCTGAAATTAATCGTGGCAAACATGACAAGATTATAAATGGCTTTTTGTTTAAGTTTATTTTTTTATTTGACTTTACTCGCTCTTCAACATATATATGATTACACATTGGGCACTCCTCCGAATAACGGCCCCAAATTATCTAGGTCACAAAACAACCCTTACAGGGCCTCGGTGATATGTAAAATTAGGATTTATTTCCGGCAAATATGGCAGGCAGGCCATCAGCTTTGACACAGATTAGCAATAATTTTCTACCGACTGATGATGTGGCAGTTGTAGAGGTTTTCTGCCTCAGGGTTAGGTGAGGGGTTAGTTTCAATAGTTATACTAGATGACCTCCTGAGGCCCTGTACGGGTAGGGTTTTGACATTCGAGAAAAATTAAAATTTTTTAATAAACCAAATGAATGACTATGGAAATTTATTCAACTACTATTTGTTTGACCTAAACTTAATACTTCATAAAAATTGATATTTATTTGTCTAACTCCTAATCTTCCTAGACAGGGGTCTGTATGACTGCTCTATAGAGTAACCTAATTCCCTCCAGAGCCTCTAGTATAAACCCTTTCCTAGCTTTGCTTCTATTGGTTCTTTTAAGTCAAAACCTGTCCGATTGGACCTGTTTTTTTATATAGTCTGTAGCCTTTTGGTTGGACCAACTGTCTTTTTATATAGTTGTTCTAAGCCTTTTCAAGAAGCTTTGAGGAATGTATTATGAACACTTCTATTGCGCCACGAGGAAACAATGGTGGTAATAGATTTTGAAAACATCTCCACAACAACCTATTTATGTGTACCTATAGGCTGAGTAAATGGGTCAAATTACAAGTTTCCGACTTTAGGAAGGTTCTAGAAGAAAGCGGTGAAGGCTGCTATAAGCATGTTGATGTTCAATCTATTTAATTATGTGATTATAGCGAGACACCACTGTTACAAAACAAACAGAAGTGAACTTAGTAAAAGCCTTTAAAAAGGTGTAAATTCAAGTGAGATAAAAATCTTAAAGTGCTAATTAGAACCTGTACTGGGGGTATGGAAAAAAATCAACACTAAGCAGACACTAAAAGTCATTCGGCCTTATATCCTCAGGCTTAGAATGCCTGTTCTACACCACCGTAAAAAGTATTCACAATTTGTTTTTCATTAAGATTTCCAGGTGATTGTTCTTTTCCTGTGTAATAAATGCCCATTGGGGAAGATACTAACCTATCCTAGGAAGAGGAAATGCAACCTGAAAACTTCATGTTATGGCATTGCAGACCAAACCTTTAGCCTTAGCTGGCAGGGGGTCATGGAGGGAAGCACTGAAGGGCCGACAGAAAAGGCTCTGCTCTTCTGATCCTGCAGCTTCTGCAGCATGCTTTCTTCCAAACACATTGGTATTACCTTTCCATTGGAAGTAAACAAGGCAGGTCAAGCAAGAGATCATGATGCATGGGCAACACAGGGTCTTTACAGTACTGCCCAGGCTTTGTGCTGCAGGGATGAGGAACTTTCTTCCTGTGCCTCCACAAAGCACAATATGAATGCCTGTGTGTACCCGTGCTTCATAACCATGGGCACAGCAGACTTCGTCAACATATGTTCAAACTTTTCAGTGTAGGAAAAACATGGAGACATGTCTCTGTAGCCTGGCACCCGAACATGCTGAGCTTGTGCTCCAACACTGTCAACTGTATGCTGACAACAGAGATGCGTCTGACCTGTTCCAACCACAATGAAGACGAAGCTGTTTGATACACGAGAAGATACGGACTGCGTGATAGATTTCATAAAGGCTACCGGATTCCTGATATTGTTTTCTGACAGACCAAAGAAGAAGAAGAAGTTTAACTCTTTAAACGCCACAGTAATTCCACACATAACAACACTATCGTTTACAAAGATCCAAATGCCAGCAAAAAAGTGCCAGCAACAGCAATAATTCTTCTTCTTCTTCTTCGCGTTCACCAGCTGTAAACTCTGGCGGAAGGTAAATCAAAGGTTTCTTAGCAAAAGAGAAATTGGCAAGAGGACACAAATGGCTGTTTACCACTCTAACTATGTGGGTGTGTGTCATGAGCAATGACAGCAGCACACAGAAGCCAGCTTCAGTCCTCAGAAGTGAGATATCTGAAAAAGGTGGTCCCCAGGTGACAAGAATGGACATAGTCTGCAATTAGACAATACGTCAAGATCTTGATATCCATTCCTTACAAACCTGAGAGGATCAGTCACAGTTAGGAAGGTAGGGGGAATACTCGAGGGTCACCAGAAAACCGGGAGAAGCCAGACACTCGGAGAAAACAAGGTTCTCAAGGATTGGGAAATGCCTGATCCTTTGCCACGTGGAACCCAAGGAGAATGACCACGTGTTGCCACGTGGAGCCCAACACTTGGCTATGAGGTCAGACCACGTTCTGATTAGACAGTATGTGTTTGCCAGTGTGAGTGTGAGGACGTGTTTGTGATTCCGTATGAATGTGAAGAATACTTGACGACGAAAGAGAATACTTCAAGACGACAGTTCGAACATCATTCTCAGCAATGAACCAGCTACGCAGGTAATCAACAGCTACTACTCAGAGTTAGCGGCGAGAGACCACGAGGAAAACGGCCGAAGTCACCTGTCCAGAGATGTGGCGCGTTCTGAGTGTTGACATCTGAATACAGGTGTGATTGAATGTTGGACTTGGTAAAGGATTAGGGAACAAGTACTCGACATATTCGTAAGTGCATTATTGTCAATAAACATTGTTAGAAGATGTCTCCTTTGCTTATAACATCGGTGCATTGCTGGTTATAACATCTGTTTGAGCACACCCTTAGACAACAGCCAAAGACACAAGCAAAGGAATATTGCATATGGTTTGGACATACATGCAGAATGGGAGGAAATTGGCCACCATTGGAGGCTAAGAACCAGGGAACCAGACCTCCATGGTGGCCCAGGGTCTGCTGGGAAGACAACAACTTCCAACAGTCCCCAACTGACAGAGCACTGGAATGGACCAAAGCCAGAAAGAAAACAGCTGATAGAGACGTCTGGCAATCTTTCTGGCAAACCTCTACATCCCAAGGCAGAAGAGGAGTGACTAAGAAAGTAAAATGACATAGGATTGATGGGCAGAAAAGCTGCAGACCAGCACAGTGAAGGACTGTCACTTTCTCCAGCTTTCACCACATACACCTTTCTTGGTTAATGACTAATCTTTTAACTGATCACATATATCCTTGTTTTTTTCTTCAGGTATACAAGCTAGATGACTGGTCGTTGGTATCCCAGCACAACCTAATGGTTCCCCATGCAAGCATTCAACAGATCAGGTCAGTACCTGTTCTATGTTCTTCTCTTTGTTCCTCCTGCCAGTGGTTTTCAGGTGAGAAGGTCACGTTCCTCTGTGAAGGCTGTAGTGCGATATCGCACGTTCTCCAGTAATAAAGAACAGCATGGTTTCAATCGGAATACTATTAGGCCAGACCTGGTATCTTTTTACTGCATGTAGAGAACATGTCTGCATCAAATGTTTAGTCTTCTGTGATGCCTGACCATATGGAGAAATTTCTGCTTCTGCAATCAGTTGTTTTTTTGTACATAAGGCTAGCGAGCCTGCTGTATTCTTTTTCTCCTTGTTTGTTCTCACCTGTTAGCTCTGGGGAAAAGTCCTGGTTGTTCATCCATTTGAACTTTGGCTTTGAGTTTTGCATGTTCATCCTTTTTACTGACCTGTTTGTGTGCAGTTGGTTGTGTTTTGCCGTCCAGGCAGATGCACTCTTTATTATTATTCACCGGCTGTAAACTTTGGTGGAAAGCTCTGGACTTTGGTCTTATTCCAGAACTTGAATTTTGCATTCAACACTGTTTTACAGATCTGGCTTATTTGTATGCAGACTGTTGGTTCATGGCCTTTCAAGTAGATGCACTCAGACTTTGAAGGAACCTGCCCTAATTAGTCGCCTTAAAAAACATGCTTGTTAAGTAGGCAGTGCAACTATTCTCTCCTCCCCAGACTTGGACCTCGGAACCTACACAAGGAGTTCAAAATTGTAAATACAGTGGTCTTGTTTCTTTTGAGTACCCCCTGTATGAGATTAGTCAATCACAGGCTGACTTACCAGCCACAGTTGAGCCTCAGCACTGACTGTCTCGGCAGCTTCTTCTTCTTCTGCATTCTAACACCCAGTGGAGCATAGGCCCTCAACCAACTCTCACCAAGCCGTTTTCTTTCACTATTGCATGCCGCTTACCTCATGTCCTCCCCATCTTTTTTTTTTTTTTTAACTTTACTCTCCAGCTCCTTTCTCCATGTGTTTTTGGTCTTGCCTTTATTTCTATGCCCCTGTGGGTTCCAGTGCAAAGACATTCTAGTTATATTGTTTTCAGGTTTTCTCAACTTTGTATCCTATCCAACACGAGCATCTTTTTTTTTTTTCACCTCTTGGTCCACTGGAACTTGTTTAGTTCTCTCCCAAAGCTCACAATTCGTGACTCTATAAAAACATATATAATTTCCTCTAAACTGCACAAACACCTGTTAATGAATGTTTGTAGTTTATTAGTAATTGCCTTAATGGTTAGATGCTCACCTGCCAGCCCAAGAGTCTGGAATTTGAAATTATCAGCCTGGTCCATGGCTTGTCCGCCCTCCACAGTATCTTTACACGCAAGCCTATCAGCTTGCTCGTTTCCATGCACACCTCTATGCCCTGGCACGAATACAAATCCCATATATGTCACCCTGTATTACATAAAATGGCACAACAGGATGTTGATGATGATGCCCGAAATTTAGTACTGGGAGATTTCCTGGGATTGGCCTCATCCAGGACTTTTTATGGTGGTACTCAACAGTGTGCATTACCGGCACCTTTGTTTTAAGGCATATTTTTATAGCTACTGTGATAGACACACTGTGGTGAGCAGTGACACCCTTTGTAGATACTTTATGGTGGATACCGACAAATTATTTTTAGGAAAAAAAAAAAACCACATCAGTATGAAGTGAAGATTAGTTTAAAAATAGAAAATAGGACTGTACTGAATATGCCTCATAATGTGAAATTAGTTTCTTTACATGTCTTCTCTTCTGCCTTTCTATCCCCATGTGGAGCATAGGCCCTCAACCAACTCACGCCAAGTCGTTCTATCCTTTGCCATTACATGGAGCTCTCCCCATCATTTTAACTTAATTCTACAGCTCTCTTCTCCATGTGTTTTTGGCCTTCCTTTATTCCTATGCCCCTGTGGGTTCCAATGCAAAGGCATTCTAGTTATGCTGTTGTCCAGTTTTCTCAGTGTTTGTCCTATCCAACGCCAGCGTCTTTTCCTCACCTCTTGGTCCACTGGAGCTTGCTTAGTTCTCTCCCAAAGCTCTACATTGGTTATTCTATCATAACATTTAATTCCTTCTCACACACCTGTTTTTATTTCAAATGTATCTGTTAGCTTTCCCTCTTCTTAACATGTGTTTTTTTTTGTTATATTTAGGTCAAGTCCTTCAGGAGATTCATGTTTTTTTTGTTATATTTAGGTCAAGTCCTTCAGGAGATTACCTGGCCATCCGCTACATTTTTCCTGCCGCAGGTTGTCACTACAATAAAATTCTGGTTCTCCACTACCCAGAGTTCACTGAAGTGCTTCAGGTAAATTTGATTCTCGTTGATGCTGTTTATGTTTATTCAACGGATCAGCATCATTACACACCGGTGTAACCCAAAAGTGCTTCGTTCTACTTCTAACTTCAGCCTGAACATTTTAGCGCAGTGCACGAACTACATTGCACCGGCGAGGATCCGGAAACACTTTAGGTATATTTTTAACTGGGCAGTGCCGTTAGGCTACTCTTTTTCGATTTTCAACTGCCAAGAGATTTTTTATGTGTGTAGCAATACACACGGGCGTCAGGTCTTACTACCCAGAGACCAGGGGAAATTACTTGTAGTGTGTGCACACGTGGCTTTGTGTTAAGAGGCAGAAGATATGCATGGGGGTTCATAGTAGCACTGAATGGATGACCGTTAGTGCAGTAAAGCCTAGCATATGACAACACTTTTTTTGTGCCTTTTAACCCCCAATGGAGCATGGGCCCTCAACAAACTCATGCCAGGTTGTTCTGTCCTATGTGAAAATACTACCGCTAGTTTGAGAATAGAGGTGGAGGTAGTCAGCAGCAGTTTCCGCTAGCTCGAGAACTAGCTGTACACACAAGTCATTGATTACAACAGACTCACAAAGTATGCTGAGAAAGGTGGAGACAGGTATGCTGCATGCATTCTGGCAAGCATTGCTTTAGAGGTCTCGGGTAGTTTGTGTAGTTTGGATAGATTCTTTAGGTGATGCAGACGTGTTTGGAAACAAATGGGCAGACAGACTGGCTGGTTCTGCACCTGCACTCATCATCATCATGTAGCAGGTCCAAGAGATCAGACCGACACTCAACACTCATTCACATGTTGTAATTGTAACTCTGAAAGCATGCTGAGAAAGCTAAAGGCAGGGGTGCTTCGAGCAGAGTGGCAAGCTTCACTGGGAAGGTCACAGGTAGTGAGCATACTTTGGATCTTTTCTCCAGGCCATGCCGGTGTAGTGGGTAATGAACAGGCAGACAGATTGGCTGGATCTCCATCACTGGGTGGTGAATTGATACATGACAAGGCAGATGAGGGTCAAGGCCCTTTGGGAACAAGCAACGGAATCAGTAGAGAAAACAGATTATTATGGCCTGCGGAGAATGAGGTACTGGGTGTAACCAGAGGGTCTGGCCGGCTCATTACACTCAAACTTCAGAGAAAAGGCAAGACAGACATGTAATCAGATTATGATCGGTGTCATCAGTATTGGAACTATGCGCTGACTGCTGAAGATGAGGACAGAGCACACATGGAATGCCCCGAGTGCTGTGATGTCAATTCTTGACTCAACTCAACTCAACACTCAGAGGGAAAGGCAAGACAAGCATACAGTCAGAAAGTTACAGGCACTTTCAGAATGGGAACTGTGCGCTGGCTGCTGAAGACGGAGACAGAGTGCTTGTGGAAGTTTCCTGATTGCTATAATGTCAGTTCTTAATTCAGCTCAAGCAAGATATTTGTACAGATGATAAATACCTTTATGCTCCATAAAGGTAAAGGTGAGAGGCTTGACTTCATTGCACCGGGTTTTATCCCATTGGATAGTGGGGCTTCAAAATAACAAAATATTGTCCCACAAGGGTGACGATATCCATATACATAAAATCTTGGAAGCCCTGTTCAGCCAGATAGATGTTTCAACCTCTGAGCAGTACTAAATGTTACATTATCTGAATATTGTAATTTTGTGACATCGAGTTTAACAGAATTGCTACTGTCTACAAGGAGCAGCTGGCCTAACAGAATGCTGGCCTCTAAAGCGAGTGATCCTCGGTAGGGCTGGGGATTTTTTATGTGCGGGGGGCACACGCAAAAATCCTCACCTGCACAGTCCTGACTTGCCATGCAGCCGTAAATCTTCAGGCTCAAAGACCCTTTGGCTTGCATTGCAAAAGTGGTAAAATAAAGGCAGTAATTGGTACTCTTTTGGCAGTCGGCTACTATCTACATATTTTGTGTGTGTTTGTTCTGTTTTCATGACTGGTTAACTGTTAGTTGGGCCATGAAACAAGTTTCACTGTTTTGATGGGCCACAATGTTAAAATGGTTGAGAAACACTGGCTTCAGGAAAATATCCTAAGTGGTGTGATCTCGAATGTCTTAACTTGATGTGAGGAAAGATCAACTTGGGAACGATGATATCAGGGGGAGAGTCGGCACAGAACCAATACTGACTGTATAGGTAGACATCAAATCAAATGATTTGACAGACATACAGACAGGGGACTGCAGTGAGCAGTGTTAAACAGATACAACGGTGGCAGAACCAGAGCTCGACTACGCAAAAGATGGACTGCAGAAAAATCAGACACACTGAAAAGTACTTTTATGAAGCGAACAGAAGGGCCTGTTCCAGAGATCTCTTCCTGCCCTGACCCCGCAAGACTGTCAGGTGTGGAGAAAAGAAGAAGAAGAAGAAGAAGAACATGCGAAAATAGGTCCTTGTTTGCTTTGTTTCTTACAGGCTGACTGTTTTACCTCCCTTAGGTTGATGTCCGAGGTGCTTACTGGCCCGTGTCCGAACTGGTCAATATGCAAGTCTTCCCTCGCTTTTCTCTCAGCGAATCCTGTTTTGTCGTCATGAAACAGCACAACTATGGGCGCAGGTTTTTGTCTACAAACTTCCGAATGAGCTGCGGTCTTTACAAGATCTGTGTCGAAAAGCCATACTTCATCTAGTCACTTCCAAAGATATTCCAAAACTGCCACTTCCTTTGACTGTTAAAAAGTATCTTACCCAGCATGCTGTTTAAATGCAAAGATATGAAACAATTTTGTTACTGTTTGTAAAATATTTTTAAATTCATATGCTGTGTTATATTTTAACTAATTTTAGTCAGAACATTATACACCTACTGCTAAATAGTCCATTTTTAATGTTTTATATTTTGTATATATTCAGTTTTAATCTGATTTGACTGTGAGATAGTCTTATCTCTGCATTTTATACTTTGTTTGAATGTTACCAATTTTAGAGAGTTATGGCTGTAAATCATTATTTTAATGTGTTTGATTGTCACCATCTTTACAATTGAATATTTGGGCAGTATTATTCACCCATTATTTTACTTTCTGTGAATGTCACCATCTTTAGACCCAAGCAACACACAATGCGTTTGTTGAGCTCTCCCACTTTATATACTCTTCTTCTTTCTTCTTTGCATACACCAGCTGTACTCTGGTGGAAAGTCCTGGAAGTTGGTCCCCTTTGGACTGCAGTCCTGTTCCAAAAGTTGAGTTTTGCATGTTCATCTGTTTTACAGATCTGACACATTTGTGTGCAGACTGTTGGTTCCATGCCTCTCAGGCAGATGCTCTCCGACTTCGAACGAAGCTCCCAATTAGTCTACTCTAATGACATGCTTTTGTGTAGGCAGTGGGTCTATTCTTGTTTTCTCTATAATAGGGTCCCAGAACCCACACAGGGGACTTTATATACCATTCTTCACCTTCTGTAGTTCCCCATCCTGTTTGGTTTGAACAACAGATCAGCATCATGGCACAACGGTAGTAGCCCATAAGTGTTCCATTCTACTTGTAACTCAAGCCTGAGTCCGAAGAATCTCAGCGCAGTGCACGAACTCTGTAGCACCGGCAAGGATCCTGAAATACTTTTTTGGTAGATTTTTTACTCAAAATTTTTTCAGTGTTGCTCCTCAATTCTTACACATAATGAACTTTTTTGTCTCTTTCCATCATGTTAAGTTACTGTCTTGATAACTATTTTGTGTTTTGCTCTTTAATTCTTACATGTTGAACTTTTTTTGTCTCTTTTTTGTATGCAGACTGTTAGTATCTTGCCTCTTAGGCAGATGCACTCAGACTTCAAAGGAAGCTCTCAATTAGTCGACTCTTTACCACCCCAGAAATTTCACTTCTGAACCTTGCCTCTCTAGAATGTTCTGTGTTGAACTTTGCCTCTCTAGAATGTTCTGTGTTGAACTTTGCCTCTCTAGAATGTTCTGTGTTGAACTGTGCCTCTCTAGAATGTTCTGTGTTGAACTTTGCCTCTCTAGAATGTTCTGTGTTGAACTTTGCCTCTCTAGAATGTTCTGTGTTGAACTTTGCCTCTCTAGAATGTTCTGTGTTGAATTTTGCCTCTCTAGAATGTTCTGTGTTGAACTTTGCCTCTCTAGAATGTTCTGTGTTGAACTTTGCCTCTCTAGAATGTTCTGTGTTGAACTTTGCCTCTCTAGAATGTTCTGTGTTGAACTTTTGCCTCTCTAGAATGTTCTGTGTTGAACTTTGCCTCTCTAGAATGTTCTGTGTTGAACTTTGCCTCTCTAGAATGTTCTGTGTTGAACTTTGCCTCTCTAGAATGTTCTGTGTTGAACTTTAGCTCTCTATAATGTTCTGTGTTGAACTTTTGCCTCTCTAGAATGTTCTGTGTTGAACTTTACCTCTCTAGAATGTTCTGTGTTGAACTTTACCTCTCTATATTGTTCTGTGTTGAACTTTTGCCTCTCTAGAATGTTCTGTGTTGAACTTTGCCTCTCTAGAATGTTCTGTGTTGAACTTTGCCTCTCTAGAATGTTCTGTGTTGAACTTTGCCTCTCTAGAATGTTCTGTGTTGAACTTTGCCTCTCTAGAATGTTCTGTGTTGAACTTTGCCTCTCTAGAATGTTCTGTGTTGAACTTTGCCTCTCTATAATGTTCTGTGTTGAACTTTAGCTCTCTATAATGTTCTGTGTTGAACTTTTGCCTCTATAGAATGTTCTGTGTTGAACTTTAACTCTCTAGAATGTTCTGTGTTGAACTTTACCTCTCTATATTGTTCTGTGTTGAACTTTTGCCTCTCTAGAATGTTCTGTGTTGAACTTTACCTCTCTATAATGTTCTGTGTTGAACTTTGCCTCTCTAGAATGTTCTGTGTTGAACTTTGCCTCTCTAGAATGTTCTGTGTTGAACTTTACCTCTCTAGAATGTTCTGTGTTGAACTTTTGCCTCTCTAGAATGTTTTGTGTTGAAATTTTCTATCCCAGAATCTTTAGTGTCCAGTTATGCTGTTATGTGTCACATAGGGCTCGCAGTTATTTCCTCCTGTCCCTTCTGGCTTGTGCCGTCCTGTTGACATCATGAAGGGAATTCAGTTCAACCTCTCTCATCAGTGTTTGTTGTAAGTTTTCTTTGGACATCCTCACTTCCTGCTTCTTCTTCTTCTTCTTCTTCTTTCCTCTCCTAATGGAATGCCTTGCAGCATCTGGGCAGGAAGCGATCTCTGGAACAGGCACTTCTGTTCGCTTCGTATAGAGTACTTTTCAGTGTCTCTGATATTTCTGCGGTCCATCTTCTGGTTCTGTTACCGCTGTGTCTATACACCACTGCTCTCGGTGGTGCTTTGTCTGATGCCAGTCTTGTTACATGGCCAAACCATTTGATTTGTTGTCTAAAGTTCAAGATTGGTTCTGTGTCAACTCTCCTCCTGATATCATCGTTCCTGAGTCGATCTTTCCTCGTTACATTTAGCAAAGTACGTAAAAATGTAATTTCTGTCGTGACTGTTGTCCCTCTGAAGACAGTGTCAGTGTCTGACATTGATATCACAGTGTTGGTAAAAATATTGTTTGTATTCACTTGCTTGCATTTCAATACCGGTGCTTCATCAATCCTTTTATTTCTTATTTTGGTTCCTGCTTAATAATTCTCTGCTGGTTTCTTCTCAGGGTGTGTCCAATGTAACGCCATCCTCTCTGTCATGTACCTGTTGTTACTAGTGGTCACCCAGACATTTCTCTCATGTCTTCACCCCATTTTTATGTTCAACATTTTCTTTGGTCATTTCTTTTCAAAGGCTTTTTATCTTTAATTCTATATCTTTACTGGTTCTCCAGTTTTCACATTCATATGTTAAAATTTGTTGGTGTTTGTGGCTTGGGCGTTGCAAACCAGCTTAATAATACCGGGGTGCAGGGTATGATCCCAGCTGCGGACCTTGCATTGGTTTCAACAGGGGTATCGAGAAGCCGACCTTCCAGAAAGCAGTGGCAAAATACTGGACGTAAATTTGCCTAGAAAAACCACAACAGCAAAAAAAAAAAATGCTGGGGTTGGTTCTGCATTGTCCTACAAAGGATATGCAACTAACAAACAAATGTTAAAATTTAAGTATTAGAATTGAAATGTTGAACTTAACTGCTTCAAAATATTCGTTGTCAAATTTATAAGTTGTAAGTCACTTGTAAGTTTTTTGACTGTTTACCGTTGGATTCTTCTTCTTCTTCGTCTTCTTCGCTTTCACCAGCTGTAAACACTGGTGAAAAGTTCTGGTTGTTCGTCCACTTTTGGACTGCAGGTCCTGTTCCATAACTTGCGTGTGCATCTGTTTGACAGATCTGACTAGTTTGTATGCAGACTGTTGGTTCCTTGTTTCTCAGGCAGACACTCTGACTTTGAAGGAAGCTTCCAGTTAGTTTACTCCTATGAAATGCTAATGAATTATAGGTAGACAGTGGGTCTATTATTTGTCCCGTTATAATAGGGCCCCGGAACCCACACAAGGACTTTACCTCTTCACTAGAATGTATTACTGCTCTTCCAAAGCTCAGCATTAGTGGTTCTATCATTCTTTTTAATTCCCTCTCTTCTGCACAGGCAGAATTATTAATGAATGTTTGAACTCGGTTAGTAACCATTTTAGTTGTTCTCCATGTTTCCACTACATCCAGCAGTACTGATTTAACATTAGAATTATAAATGTTAAGTTATTAGTTTTAATTTCCTTTGAATTTTGCTTACGTCCCCAGTGTTTGTGATGCCGTGTTAAATGAATCTCAGCAGTATTCTGTTGATATGTGAGAAACAATATCATATGTAAATACAATTGTTAAATACCTATGTTCGTGTACAGCTTTGTTAGCATTGCTAGTGTTGTGTGTTGGCTGGATGGGTTACCTGTAGAGTGTGAGGTGTTCTGTGTTGGCTGTATGGGTTACCTGTAGAGTGGGAGGTGTTTTGTGTTGGCTGTATGGGTTACCTGTAGAGTGGGAGGTGTTCTGTGTTGGCTGTATGGGTTACCTGTAGAGTGGGAAGTGTTTTGTGATGGCTGTATGGGTACCTGCTGGGAGGTTTCTGTGTTGGCTGTATGGGTTACCTGTAGAGTGGGAGGTGTTCTGTGCTGGCTGTATGGGTTACTTGTAGAGTGGGAAGTAATCTGGTAATCTGGTAATGCTAGCTTCAGCTTCATAGCAAACGGGTCACCCCATAGTTGCTCACAGTGTCACACCATGCACTCAACTCAGAAGCTGGGCGATGAAACTATATCCTTCCAGTCTACAAATGTAGCAAAAATGCAACGGCCACTGTCTGGCAGAAGCAAAGAAAAAAAAATTTGCCACTACAAAAAAAAAAGTGTCTGTGCCTAGCGTCCATTTTGACCTGAA
Source organism: Candidula unifasciata (assembly GCA_905116865.2). Lineage (NCBI taxonomy): Eukaryota > Metazoa > Mollusca > Gastropoda > Stylommatophora > Geomitridae > Candidula > Candidula unifasciata. The sequence continues at coordinate 252,899 of CAJHNH020005368.1, forward strand.
GCATTATATGAGGGTTAATAAACGGTCACCCTAGCAGTACCCTCACTATTAGCTGGGGAAGGGACTTAGGACATTACATCCACCAACAGGCGTCGTCCCTACAACGACCGGACTGCCTTCGTTAACGACTGTTCACCCAACAGCCATGCAGTTCTTTGGCACAAAACGAGACACCTTGAACTTGGGTTTCGGACTGGTGACTCCCTACAAGATGTTATTTTATGTTTTGTTATCACAATCAGCGTCACTGCACATTGGGCATACCCATGCATGCTCAGTCCTCTGAAGCAGCAGCCACTCCAAAGTACTTCTACTAATTGTTCCCATGAGAAGCTGGTTATATTGTCTCCTTTCTCGGCCTTGAAGACGGCAAAGACGTGCTTCACCATGTCACGCAATCGTGTTGGTGTCAGGGATTCCTCATTATCCACTAGCCCAGTCCGTACAGCGTTGACGATATCTGCTCTGTCCATGCTTTTTCCTGCAGTCATTAGTGCAGTGCTTGCCAGTTGGTCTGCTCTCTCATTTCCCTTCACGCCCACATGCCCCGGTGTGTAGATTCAGGTTACGGAGGTTTAGTGCGATTTCCATTCAGAGCGCATACTGCCTGTTACTATCTTCTGAAGCATATTCATTGAGTCAGACAATTACTGCCTCTGTGGCGGTTTGCTCGGTTACCCATGCTAAAGCTCTAGAAGTAGCGGATATTTCCATGGTCATGCTTGACGTGGTTGTCTGGTAAGCGCCGCTGTCCTCATGTATTGTTTTCCCCTTTCTTTGCACTGTGTATGCCTATGCTGACTTTGATCCCCTCTTCACGGATCCATCTGTGTAGATGATGATATCTTCTGGGTCTGAATGCTGATCTATCAGTTCCCTTACTTCTGTGTCTACGGCCGCAGGAATTTGATCCCTGCAGTACCTTCCGAGTGTGATGACAACCTTAGAGATGTCATGCATGTCTACTGGTGTATTCTTATCCATGAATGATCACGTCCAGGTCACATACCTGCTGGATCAAATCCTCAGCCTTTGCCATCCAAGAGCGGCCTCTTTTGAGACGCGTTCCTTTTGTGTCGTGAATAGCTTTGTGTAATGGGTGGTTAACGTCTGCCGATACCCTCATGTAAGCCTTGACCTGTGCCACTTTTTATCTGCTTGTCATAGTCGGCAGACCCAGGATATAACGCATGGCGTTGCAGGAGGTGTCTTTTGTGCAGCCCAGTATGAGTCTCATGGCCTCATTCTGTACTCGGTCCAGTCTTGCTAGCTGGGTTTTGCTGACAGTGAAGGGGCCAAGACCATAGTCAATGACGCTTGGTAGAGAAGGAAAAGTAGGCGTTGTTCAATATCAGCTGCTGCTAGCACCTTGAGTGCTGTCAAACCTTTCCTGGCTCTAAGTATGACATTGTCTCGTGGCATTTGTATGACAAGCATCTGTCAAATGTCATGCCCAGGTATTTCATGGTGTCAGTTATCTCGATGTCCACACCACAGATGCTTACGACTGGCGTTGGTATAGTGACGATGTGGATATTCAGAGAGATCCACTTTGGACGGGTTCACCTGAGCTCTTGATTCCTGGAACCACTCACTAAGTGTGTCATGTTGTAGTCCGGTTGTGCGAGGTGTTTTGTGTTGGCTGTATGGGTTACCTGTAGAGTGGGAGGTGTTCTGTGCTGGCTGTATGGGTTACCTGTAGAGTGGGAGGTGTTCTGTGTTGGCTGTATGGGTTACCTGTAGAGTGGGAGGTGTTCTGTGCTGGCTAAATGGGTTACCTGTAGAGTGGGAGGTGTTCTGTGCTGGCTGTATGGGTTACCTGTAGAGTGGGAGGTGTTCTGTGTTGGCTGTATGGGTTACCTGTAGAGTGGGAGGTGTTCTGTGCTGGCTAAATGGGTTACCTGTAGAGTGGGAGGTGTTCTGTGCTGGCTGTATGGGTTACCTGTAGAGTGGGAGGTGTTCTGTGTTGGCTGTATGGGTTACCTGTAGAGTGGGAGGTGTTCTGTGTTGGCTGTATGGGTTACCTGTAGAGTGGGAGGTGTTCTGTGTTGGCTGTATGGGTTACCTGTAGAGTGGGAGGTGTTCTGTGCTGGCTGTATGGGTTACCTGTACAGTGGGAGGTGTTCTGTGTTGGCTGTATGGGTTACCTGTAGAGTGGGAGGTGTTCTGTGCTGGCTAAATGGGTTACCTGTAGAGTGGGAGGTGTTCTGTGCTGGCTGTATGGGTTACCTGTAGAGTGGGAGGTGTTCTGTGTTGGCTGTATGGGTTACCTGTAGAGTGGGAGGTGTTCTGTGTTGGCTGTATGGGTTACCTGTAGAGTGGGAGGTGTTCTGTGTTGGCTGTATGGGTTACCTGTAGAGTGGGAGGTGTTTTTGTGCTGGCTGTATGGGTTACCTGTACAGTGGGAGGTGTTCTGTGTTGGCTGTATGGGTTACCTGTAGAGTGGGAGGTGTTCTGTGTTGGTTGTATGGGTTACCTGTAGAGTGGGAGGTGTTCTGTGCTGGCTGTATGGGTTACCTGTAGAGTGGGAGGTGTTCTGTGTTGGCTGTATGGGTTACCTGTAGAGTGGGAGGTGTTCTGTGCTGGCTGTATGGGTTACCTGTAGAGGGGAGGTGTTCTGTGTTGGCTGTCTTTGTTGATTTACGCCAATCACAGATTTAACTCTGTTTATGTCTTCTTCTTCTTTCTCTTCTGCTTCTTCTTTTTCATCTTTCTTTTGCCTTCTCCCTTCTTCTTCTCCTTTCTTCTTTCTCCCTTCTTCTTCTTCTGTATCTTTCTTCTCTCTTTTTTTCTTTTTATGTTTTTTTCTGCCTTATCCCTTCTTCTTCCTTCTTTTCTTTTCTTCCTTCCTCTTCTTCATTTTCTTCTTCTTCTTCTTCTTCTTCTTCTTCTTCTTCTTCTTCTTCTTCTTCTTCTTCTTCTTCTTCTTCTTCTTCTTCTTTTTCTTCTTCTTCTTCTTCTTCTATTTCCTTTTTTTTTTTTTTGGTTTTTATTTTATTTTTCTCCTCCTCTCCCCCAACCCCCCAGCCACCCCCCCCCCCCTTTTTTTTTTCTGCCTCAGCAACAACAGGAAGCAAATAATTTAAAAAAAAAATAGTTTGGGAGAACTGAAAGCTCACTGTAGTCTATCATGCATGTATTCTCAGCACTCTTCTCTATGGCAGCTAAACTTGATTGACTTATTCATAGAAGGAGAAACTGCTAAATCACTTTCATATGATGTGCTGACATGCCTAAGAAGTATACTTGGCATTAGGTGGCAAAATAAATTCACAAACATTGAAGTATGGGAAAGAGCAGGTATCACAGCCATATTTTTTCTCAGTGCTCAGTGCTCAAAGGCTCAGACAGGCTTAGACATACTTGGAGGATGGTTTAGACCTGATCGGATGGTTAAGACCTGATTAGATGGTTTAACTTGATTGGATGGTTTAGACCTGATTGGATGGTTTAGACCTGATTGGATGATTTAGACCTGATTGGATGGTTTAGACCTGATCGGATGGTTAAGACCTGATCGGATGGTTTAACTTGATTGGATGGTTTAGACCTGATTGGATGGTTTAGACCTGATTGGATGGTTTAGACCAGATTGAATGGTTTAGACCTGATTGGATGGTTTAGACCTGATTGGATGGTTTAGACCTGATTGGATGGTTTAGACCTGATTGGATGGTTTAGACCTGATTGGATGGTTTATACTTGATTGGATGGTTTAGACCTGATTGGATGGTTTAGACCTGATTGGATGGTTTAGACTTGATTGGATAGTTTAGACCGGATCGGATGGTTTAGACTTCATTGGATGGTTTAGACCTGATTGGATGGTTTAGATCTGATTGGATGGTTTAGACCTGATCGGATGGTTTAGACCTGATCGGATGGTTTAGACCTGATTGGATGGTTTAGACCTGATTGGATGGTTTAGACCTGATTGGATGGTTTAGACCTGATTGGATGGTTTAGACCTGATCGGATAGTTTAGACCTGATCGGATGGTTTAGACTTGATTGGATAGTTTAGACCGGATCGGATGGTTTAGACTTCATTGGATGGTTTAGACCTGATTGGATGGTTTAGACCTGATTGGATGGTTTAGACCTGATTGGATGGTTTAGACCTGATCGGATGGTTTAGACCTGATTGAATGGTTTAGACCTGATTGGATGGTTTAGACCTGATTGGATGGTTTAGACCTGATCGGATGGTTTAGACCTGATCGGATGGTTTAGACCTGATCGGATGGTTTAGACCTGATTGGATGGTTTAGACCTGATCGGATGATTTAGACCTGATCATCTGTTAAGGAGCACCTTAAATGCATGCTATGGGAACGCTGGTCCTGAAATCTCATATTCTAGTTGTGGTAGACTAGTCCTATCACCAGTGGTCTTGCGTGCTTTAAATTGTGAGAGCTTCTTTTCTTCTTCTTCACTCCCTCTTCTTCTACTTCGTGTAAAGGGAGTTATAAGGTTCTGCTTCCTCCTCTTCTGGTCGCCTAGATCAGACACAAATCGTTCTGTTGTCTTACTGTCTTGTTCTTGATCTACCTTGTTCTCTATTTCCTTTTCCTGTCTTGGCATGTGCCTTGTATGATATCACGTCACATGTCATTTTTCTCTAAACCGTTTGATTTTCTGTCGACATATGTACTTTAGAACTGGTTCTGTGCCGACTCGTTCTCTCTTAAGGTTAATACAGTGAGATGGTAAACAAAGAATGACAGATTTAGTGAGACAAAAGACTTGTGCATACAAAAGCGTTGAACGGTCGAAGACCAGGAGGCAGACCAGAAGTCTGTGGAGAGATAACATTCACGCAGATCTACAAACATTGCAGTCACCAAGTGTAAAGGGAAGACCGACAACAGAGAAAAATGGAAGCGGGCTCAGCCTCTAGGTAATGGATACCAGAGTTAACACTTTGGGGTAAATGGAGGAACGTCGCTGTAGCTACGGAGTTTTGTACAGACAGCGACACAAGCAGGCAGTTTCTTATCAGCTGTCCGTACTGATGGCAGAGCACTTATGGTTTATAACCGTGTGCAATGACGCTGGTTCACATCTCCCGATTTTGTTTTTCTGACCTTTTGCATTGTAAGCTTCTCCTTCGCGTTCACCGGCTGTAAACTCTGGTGGAAAGTTCTGGTTGTTCATCTACTTCGGGACTTTGGTCTTATTCCAGAACTCGAGTTATACGTGCATATCCGTTTTACAGATCTAGCTTATTTGTATGTCGACTGTGGGTTCTTCGCCTCCTAGGCAGATGCACTCCCTTTTCCAAGTAAACACCCCTAACTGGTCGACTTTTACGACACACTTGTAAGGAGGCAGGGGATCTACCCCCCCCCCCCCCCCCCCCCCGAACACCTTCAATGGGGTCCCGAAATCCACTCCAGAGGACAAGGTAGTAAAACCATGCCTCATACATTTTTTTTAAAGAAAAGAAAATGTTCATGTGACCTTTGACACCAGCCTTCTTTGAAAACAACCAAGGCCACAGACATACCAGGTGTGCCCAGAGGCAGTCTATTCAGATCTAACAGAAAAGAAGACCTTCACCCCTGAGTGGCTCCTTCCTGGTTGGTGTATCTTTTAGGGCAAAATGTGTCACTTGGAGTAGAACGGGATTGGAATGGGATAGCCAGACCCCACCTCAGCCTTGATTGTTGAATGCTATAATGTGAAACCCCACCCCCCCCCCTCCCCCAGGTAGTTGTATGCAGTGAGTTGTTTTGCTTTTGGGGCGGTGCCCAGCGGTAGCGGTATTTTTATTATACGCATCATTTTTTTCCGAGGGGGGGGGGGGGGGGGGGCTGCATGGTGTCCGCATCGAGTGCTAGAGGTTCCGGGTTCAATCCCCGGTAAGGACTGGGATTTTTCACATGGACATGGACTTTCTAGTAATTTCCCCCTCCCCCCCCCTCCCCGGGTCTCTGGGTAGTGAGATCGGACGCCCTTAAAAAAATCTCTTGGAAGTGGGAAATCTCAAACTACATGCCACCAACAATTACAATAAATGATGAAGAAATTGATAATATCAAAAAGTGGTAATATCTAGGCTCCATATAACAGCAGTGAAGACTGTTAATCAAAGGTCAAACGGAAGATGGCGATAGCAATACAACTATTGCAACAGCATTTCAAGTCTACAGCTGAGCACCAGCTAGAACTTCAATGTGTAGATTTGGAGAGCATGTATCTTTCCTGTTGCAACACATGGATGTGAGTCGTGGACTATCTGGCATTTTTCCGTGAAGACAATATTAGCTTTGTGCTGAAATGTTATAGAAAGATTCTCAGGGGACCGCGTGGTCTCGGGGCATGGTGTCCGCCTCGAGTGCTAGAGCTTCCGGGTTCAATCCCAGGTAAGGGCTGTGTTTTTTTTTCATGTGGACTTGGACTTCTGTTAATTTCCCCTGGTCTCTGGGTAGTGTGATCCGACGCCCGTGTGTATTGTTGCGCACGTAAAATAAAATTCTACCCACAGTTTTTCAGGATCCTCACCGGTGCTACAGAGCCTTGCATTGTGCTGAGCATCTTCAGACTCAGACTTGAGTTAGAAAAAGAACGGCTCACTTAGGGTTACTTACTACCCTTGTACCGTGATGTTGATGCGTTGTTCAAAACCTCAAACCTCAAAACCCCAAGAAAGATTGTCAGAATACCATAGACAAAAAAAAAAAAAAAAAAAAAAGATAATATTGATACCCTGAAAGATCTTCACATCAAAAAAGACTGGTTACTAACAAATACCGGTGGGTATCAATCTTCCTAATGCCGAGACCCTTTAATAGAGTTCTCAAGCTGTGGCTAGCCCCAACCATACAATTATTTTCGTTGCTACTTCATAACTTCAATGAATTTGTGTTTTGCAATGGTTTTGGCGACCCCAGTCAATGGGTCGTTCGACCCAATAATGGGTCGTGACCCACAGGTTGAGAGCCGGTGTTCTAGACGATAATGTTATAATTTGCTATGAGGCGGTTTAGGACTCACGGTTCATGGCAATTCTACACCTAGTAATATTAGTACTCATAGTAGTAGTAGTAGTAGTAGTAGTAGTAGTAGTAGTAGTAGTAGTAGTAGTAGTAGTAGTAGTAGTAGTAGTAGTAGTAGTAGTAGTAGTAGTAGTAGTATTAGTAGTAGTAGTAGTAGTTGTTGTTGTTGTTGTTGTTGTTGCAGCAGCAGCAGAAGAAGTAGTAGTTGTAGTAGTAGTTGTTGTTGTTGTTGCAACAGCAGCAGCAGTAGTAGTAGTTGTTGCAGCAGCAGCAGAAGTAGTAGTAGTAGTACTTGTAGTAGTAGTAGTTGTTGTTGTTGCAGCAGCAGCAGCAGCAGCAGTAGTAGTAGTTGTTGCAGCAGCAGCAGAAGTAGTAGTAGTTGTTGCAGCAGCAGCAGTAGTAGTAATAGTATTAGAAGTAGTAGAAGTAGTAGTTGCAGCAGCAGCAGCAGCAGCAGCAGCAGCAGTAGTAGTAGTAGTAGTAGTAGTAGTAGTAGTAGTAGTAGTAGTAGTAGTAGTAGTAGTAGTAGTAGTAGTAGTAGTAGTAAGAGTAATAAGACTAGTAGGAGTAATAGTAGTAGCAATAGTCGGAGTAGTAGTAGTAGCAGTAGTCGTAGTAGTAGTAGTAACAGCAACAGTAGTAGTAGTGGGAGTAGTAGTAGTAGTAGTAGTAGTAGTAGTAGTAGTAGTAGTAGTAGTAGTAGTAGTAGTAGTAATAGCAGTAGTAGGAGTAATAGTAGTAGCAGTAGTCGGAGTAGTAGTAGTAGCAGTAGTCGGAGTAGTAGTAGTAGCAGTAGTCAGAGTAGTAGTAGTAGTAGTAGTAGTAGTAGTAGTAGTAGCAGTAGTCAGAGTAGTAGTAGTAGTAGTAGTAGTAGTAGTAGTAGTAGTAGTAGTAGTAGTAGTAGTAGCAGTAGTCAGAGTAGTAGTAGTAGTAGTAGTAGTAGTAGTAGTAGTAGTAGTAGTAGTAGTAGTAGTAGTAGTATAGTAGTAGCAGTAGTCAGAGTAGTAGTAGTAGTAGTAGTAGTAGTAGCAGCAGCAGCAGCAGCAGCAGCAGTAGTAACAGTAGGAGTAGTAATAGCAGCAGTAGTCGTATCAGCAACAGTAGCAGTAGCAGTAGTAGTAGTAGCAACAGTAGCAGCAGCAGCAGTAGTAGTAGTAGCAGCAACAGTAGTAGTAGTAGTAGTAGCAGCAGCAGCAGCTGCAGCAGTAGTAATAGTAGTAGCAGTAGTAGTAACAACAGCAGTAGTAGTAGTGGGAGTAATGGTAATAGCAGTAGTAGTAGTAGAAGTCGTAGCAGTAGTCGAAGTAGTAATAGTAGAAGTAGTAGCAGTAGTCAGAGTAGTAGCTGTAGTAGTAGCAGCAGTAGTGATAGTAGTAGTAGTGGTAGTAGTAGCAGCAGCAGTAGTAACAGCAGGAGTAGTAGTAGCAGCAGTAGTAGTAGTAGTAGTAGCAGCAGTAGTAGTAGCAGCAGTAGTTGTAGTAGTAGTACTATTGTTAGAACCTAGAAAATGTGAATGCAACCCCTGATGGCTCGCAGAATACATTGTTCAAGCAATGTTACCCTACCACGAAGTATGCATCTCTTTCTGAAACCGTCCCTTGGATGCACCTTTCTACGGCAGTCTTTTATTACAGCCAACTTTCTGTCACAGAAAGGACTGTGTCTGATCTGACTGAGCCATTTGAATTTACTGTCCCCTTCTTGGAGCCAGTCATGCCGACCTTGTGTGCATAGGGAATTCCCTGTGTCAGTGTCTTACATTTGTGTGGTCATTCTGCATGATTCTTCCCTTGTCTCACTCTATATATACAGTATACACTTATATAAATATGTAGTCATGTGTGCTGCACAGCAAGCAAGCGGGTGGCAGATAATGAGTGTATGTGTGTGTGTGTTTTTTTTTAAAACTACTGCGCGTTTGAGTAAGCTTGCTGAATGTTATTAATATAGTGAGATAGTATTTTGGCTACGGGACACCAGTAGCACACATATATCTTCGTGTAGGGAGTCGGCAGTTCGAAACCCAAGTTCAAGGTGTCTCCTTCGTGCCAACGAACTGCATGGCTGTTGGGTGAACAATCGTTAACGAAGGCCCCCGTGTGGGTTCCGGGGCCCCATTGTGGGGGAAAAACAAGAACAGACCCACTGCCTCCCCAAAAGCATGTCGTAAGAGTCGACTAATTGGGGAGCTTCCTTTGAAGTCGGAGTGCATCTGCCAGAGAGGCAAGGAATCAACAGTCTGTATTCAAGAGAATGAGATCTGTAAAACTGATGCACACGCAACACTCAGGTTCTGGAGCAGGACTGCAGTTCACTAATGGACGAACAGCCAGAACTTTCCGCCAGAGTGTACAGCTGGTGAACGCAAAGAAGAAGGAGAGAAGTTAAAGAAGGCAGTCAGGTCGTTGTTGGGGCGACGCTTGCTGGTGGATGTAATGTCCTAAATCCCTTCCCCAACTAATAGTAGGGTACTGCTGGGGTGACAGTTTATTAACCCTCACAAAATGCTTCAGGTCCAAATGAACACTAGGCACTGCCACTGTTTTGCTTCTGCCAGACTGTGACCGTTGCTTTTTTGCTCAATTTGTAGACTGGAAGTATATAGTTTCGTTACCCAGCTTCTGAGTTGAGTGCATGGCGTGACACTGTGAACTGCAGATTTCATTTGGAATGTTTTTCGACTGACCAACGTGGTGGTGTGATTTGTAGATTCAGAAAATAGCGCGATGCCGGTTGTCGCAATATTGGTGGGACCATTATTTGCTTAAAATTGATCGCGTGTGCAACTGCTGATCTTTTGGTGACTTCTGCTACCATCAATGATGAACTGCATTTCTAACGTCAGACTGTTTGTGTTAGCACTTCGGATGGCTACCATATGCTTTTAATGCGAGTGTATGCTAGATTTGCTGACACAGCAGTTTGTCTTTCCACAAGGGACTGTGATAAACATTCTGTGTGTTTTTCGTTGGCACAGGAGCGGAGCAAAGATAGGGTGACCCGTTTGCTATGAAGCTGAAATTAAAAATTACCAGAATACCAGAATTCCAGAATTACCAGTAGTAGTAGTAGCAGCAGCAACAGTAGTAGTAGTAGTATTAGTAGCAGCTGCAGCTGCAGTAATTGCAGAAGAAGAAGAAGAAGAAGAAGAAGAAGAAGAAGAAAAAGAAGAAGAAGAAGAAGAAGAAAAGAAGAGGAAGCAGTAGCAGTTTTAAAATAACCGCCTTTGAACTAAAGAGTTGATGGACAAAAAAAAAATGCCATATTTTCTGCGTAGCAAAGTTCACGCAGTCAGCCCAGCAAGGCAGCAAGCGAGGGTAACTCTGGCCGGCCGGCAGTTCGCCCCCTTGTGTCGGTTAGTTGTGCTCTCTCTCCCTCCGTGTCCGTCAGTCTGTCTGTATGACGGTTGTTGCAGGGAACGGACGGACGGAAACTCCCACAAACATTCCACATTTCTCCGGCTGACACTGTGGATGCCGTATTTTCGTTCATTCACAGGATATTATTAGCTTGTTCTTTTCTTATTCCTTTCGGCGGTTGTGGGATTAAAACAAGGTAAGGGTAGAATGTGAACTCTTCTTTGTTTGTTGTGGTCGTTCTATAGTGAGTATGTTCCTTTGTTGTTGGATATATGGATCGAAACAACAAACAAAGTATAGTATATATATTTGTTTCTGTTTCTTATGATTTAATAATTTTATAATAATCACAGTAAATGAAACATTACCGGTAACGCTTTTGCATTTCATACCGTGTTTATTCGTAAGAGCGTGTTGTGTTAGTTAGCAAGTTCGTTTTGTTGTGTGGTATGCTGGCTTCAGATTGAATCGTGAAGCTGTGGCTTTGTCTTGTATGTTTCCGGCGAGATTGGTATCGCTCGTGTACAGCAGTAGGGAAATAATACAGGCTGCTTTGTGCATTTCTAAGAGAAGTGTGAAACCCCGACGGCTCCCGTACAGTAATAGTAGTGTATTAGTAGTAAGTAGTAGAAGTAGTAGTACTACTACTACTAGTAGTAGCAGCAGCAGTAGTAGTAATATTAGTAGTAGTAGTAGTAATATTAGTAGTATTAGTAGTAATATTAGTAATACTAGTAGTAGTACTGAGTAACAGTAGCAGTAGTGGTAATATTAGTAGTAGTAGTTAGTAGTATTAGTCATTAGTAATAATAGTAGTAGTAGTATTAGTAATAATATTAGTAATACTAGTAGTAGTACTGCTAGAAACAGCAGCAGTAGTAGTATTAGTAGTAGTAGTAGTACTGCTAGTAGCAATAGTAGTAATATTAGTAGTATTAGTAATAGTAGTAGTACTGCTAGTAGCAATACCAGCAGCAGTAGTAGTAGCAGCAGTTGGTACTACAAGTAGTAGTCCTGCTATTCTACTAGTCCTGCTACTACCATCACCACCACCACCAGCCGTACGTCTACAACAACTACTTCTTACTGCTGCTACTACTACTACTACTACTAACATTACTACTACTACTACTAACATTAATACTACTACTACTACTAACATTACTACTACTAACATTACTACTACTACTACTAACATTAATACTACTACTACTACTACTACTACTAACATTACTACTACTACTACTACTAACATTACTACTACTACTACTAACATTAATACTACTACTACTACTACTACTAACATTACTACTACTACTACTACTACTACTACTAACATTACTACTACTACTACTACTAACATTACTACTACTACTACTAACATTAATACTACTACTACTACTACTACTAACATTACTACTACTAACATTACTACTGCTACTACTACTAACATTAATACTACTACTACTACTAACATTAATACTACTACTACTACTACTACTAACATTACTACTACTACTCATAGTAGTACTGGCATTTTGTATTTCTAGTTGTTATAATGGTCTAGTAATAGTAGTAGTGTCTGCAGTAGTAATAGTAGTAAAGTACTGAATGCAGTGGTACTACTAGTGATAGTAGTAAAGTACTAAATGCAGTGGTACTACTAGTAATAGTAGTAAAGTACTAAATGCAGTGGTACTACTAGTGATAGTAGTAAAGTACTAAATGCAGTGGTACTACTAGTGATAGTAGTAAAG
>CAJHNH020005368.1:267514-340014 GCA_905116865.2 Candidula unifasciata
CGTAACATTTGCCTAGGAAAACCACAACAGGCAACAAAATGCTGGAGTTGGTTCTGCAACGTCCTGTAAAGGATACGCAACGAAAACCAGACTGGAGTGTCGATAGCACAAATCCTTAAGCTTCTCAGCAAGCACGCCACTGCAAGGTTATCGTGTTTACTTGTGTGCGAGTGTAACCAAGCGTGAGGGTTTGAGCACAAAGAAACCCACTCACGATTTCCGTGTGCGCAGTCTGTTGCTGGCTTGTTTACAGGCAAATTGTGTGAACCGGCCAGCAAGGACATCTGTTAGCTGCAAGTACGCTGGTAGTTTGAACGTTAACAATGAACAATGCATTTGTAAAATGCGATTTGGGGAACTAGGGGAGCCGACGTGAAGCGGGGGGGGGGGGGGGGATCTGTGGTGTAGCGGCTAGGTGCTGGCTTTTGGGTCCGAATGTTGTGGGTTTAAATCTGCGTCGAGACAGATTTCTTTCAAACGTGACCTTGGCTCTCAGATCGACCCAGTGTAGAAATGGCTACCAGGTAAAGTAGTGGGTTATGTCTACTACTGCTACTGCTGCTGCTGCTGCTACTACTACTACTACTACTACTACTACTGCTGCTGCTGCTACTACTACTACTACTACTACTACTACTACTACTACTGCTGCTGCTGCTGCTACTACTACTACTGCTGCTGCTGCTACTACTACTACTACTACTACTACTACTACTACTACTACTACTACTGCTGCTGCTGCTACTACTACTACTTCTACTACAACAACTACTACTACTACTGCTGCTGCTGTTACTACTACTGCTGCTGCTGCTACTACTACTACTACTACAACTACTACTACTACTTGTTGCTGTTGTTCTTCTTCTTCTGTTTTTTTCCTGCTGCCTGTCACGTCCTGTAAAGGATACACAATTAACCTGTGTGTCAGCTTTACAAAATTACTTACGGTAAAAGTGGAACTTGAACCCAATATTTCTAAACGGTTTCGGCGTCTCGTGTAAAGCACTTGCTTGCATACTTTGATTACTTTTAAATTAAAATGATCAAAGTTAAAAGTCTTTAGTCCTGTTTCGTAATATATCCTTGTCTGGTGACAGGAGCAGGGGTGTCTAAATATTTTGGAGAATAGTACAAATTTTGTTTTTCAAGGTACCAAAACACATCAGAATGATTCGAAATTGTAATTTGTAATTTAAAAAATCCTTTGAAACATCGTTAAGCACACAAACATACCCATCTAAATAAAGACACACACACACACATACATATTCTGGTTCTCCGGCGTCGTGTTTGTTCAATCACCCACATAGCATAGCGTCCACTCTCTTGATGTTATGTGTGTGTGTGTATATATATATATATATATATATATATATATAGGCTCGCCTTTAAATAACGGTCCCAAATGATCTACGCACAAAGTTAACCCTAACAGAGCCTCAATAATATCTAAAATTCGTATTTCTTTTGCTGCGATTCAACCGTGTCAAAAGTAGGATTAACTGCGCACGACATTTTCGCGAAACGCAACGGATTTTTAGCGGCGATTACAGGGCGGCAAAACTAGGATTATAACTACGAACGAAAAAAATTAGCGACACGCGAAAATACCGCCGATAGCGCTATCCTACGTTATATGTAAGTTGCGGACCGCTCTTCGCCGACTATAGTGCCACCCCTGAGAGTATCCCGCGCCGCTATGCGCGGCGCGGAAGGGGCTAAACTAGATGGCTAGGACTTACCAGCAGCAGCTACCGCAGCTCCTGCAGCTTCCTCTAATGTATTTGCTCGTGGGTACTAGCCATCTAGTTTAGCCCCTTCCGCGACGCTGTAGCAGCGCGGGGTTACACTCGGAGGTGGCACTTTAGTCGCCGGAGAAAAAGTCAACAATTTACAGAAGCTACTCCGTCTGTCGGAAGTACCATCGTAGCGGCTGCTGGTTTGAAGTTGTCCCGAGGCGACATGCGCGTACATTAAACGGCGCATTACAGCTGATCATGTCTCCCCCGGAACGAGAATCGCGGACAAGCCGTGCTGAGTTGCAATGCCGGACAGCGAGACAGAACAGATATTCACGCACTAATTGCAATTTCTGTGGCACAATTTTCACATATAAAGGATTTAATTTTCGCGACCCTTTTTGGGGTTCAGGCGACCCTTTCACGGGGGTCGCCTAACAACATCATAAAACACATATTGACTGAAGTTATGAAGGCTGTTTTTCTTTCTTTCGTATACCACAAAAATATGAGTGTGTTAAAATTTTAATTAATTTCCTACAAGGACACTATTACTAGGTTTAGGTTTAGACAAAGGATCAACATGACACAAGGGTACTAACAAATAAGTGCTCTGTTCTACTTCTGACTCTAGTGTGAGTATGAAGCATCTCATCGCAGTGCACGAACTCCATAGCACCGGCGAGGATCTTGAAATACTTTGGATAGACTTTTAACTCCACATTTTTACGAGCAGCGCTGTTAGGCTACTCTTTTCGATTTCCATCTGCCAAGGGATTTTTTTTAAAAACCGTGCGCAAGAATACACACGGGCGTCCGATCTTACTACCCAGAGACAGGTGAAATTACTAGAAGTCAACGTGAAAAAAATCCCAGCCTTCACCGGAGCTTGAACCCAGAACCTCCAGCACTCGAGGCGGACGCTATGCCTCGAGATCACGCAGCCTCCCCCCCCTCCCCCCCCCCCCCCCCCCACGACAATATCATGATCAGGTTGCGTGCCAGATTGCAACAACTTATACCTAAAGGTTACTGAGTTCACTAAATTTTAGAATGATTCACGATAGCCACATACAAATGCCTGGAGCTTTTGGCATGTTTGGGTCAGTCTTGACTCGAGTTCCCAGGGATCACGTGAGATGGTGTGCTACGCCCGATCACGCTTATCCGCATGACACATGATGATGATGCTGAACTGAGCCTTTCCAAATGTTGTGCCCGGGGATTTGGCACCATTCCTTAGCGTCGCCTCTGATATCTGGCATGGAGCAGTGTTTGTTTAATCTATCGACCCTTAATTAACGCTATCAGACCCAGGGAGTGGGCTCGGTGAGGGTGATCGGGCATGAAACGATTGCGGCTAAACAGGGTGCAACTGTGCGAGCGGGCTGAATCATTTATAGTACGATCTGTCCCTGCTTAGTGGTGTTCGTTGTTGTGACACCTGGCGGGATTGGTGATGTAAGAAGAGCGAAGGATGGGCGCCTGATGATCTTTTGGGATGGCGATATGTGACTTTTACGTATCGGTAGGGCACATTTGAATTCGTTGTTGTTGTTGTTCTTTTTCTTCTTCTTCTTTTTCTTCTTCTTCTTTTTCTTCTTCTTCTTCTTCTTCTTCTTCTTCTTCTTCTTCTTCTTCTTCTTCTTCTTCTTCTTCTTCTTCTTCTTCTTCTTCTTCTTCTTCTTCTTCTTCTTCTTCTCCTCCTCCTCCTCCTCTTCTTCCTCTCCATCCCCTCCCCTTAATCACACCACTCTCTATTTTCCTTCTCATTGTTTTTAGTCAGCCTTATGCCGTGGGGATTCACTTCTAAGAAATACCAGTTATATTGTGATAGGATTTTCTCAGTGCTTGACCTATCCAACGCCAGCGTCTTTTCCTCACCTCTGGATTCACTCGAATTTGTTTTGACCCCCCCCCCACCCCCAAACTACCCATCGATTAAATCTTGTCTTTATTTGTAGATTGCCATCAAAGTCGGATGTGGGTGCCGTTGCTAGCTCACGCCCCCTTGTTCATTTCCGTAGAGATTTTGAGATATAACCCCATCTTCTAGAGGATTCGCAGACAACTGTATATATACATATATGTATATATGTATGTATATATGTATGTATATATGTATGTATATATGTATGTATATATGTATGTATATATGTATGTATATATGTATGTATATATGTATGTATATATGTATGTATATATATATATATATATATATATATATATACACACACACACACACACATATATATATATATATATATATATATATATATATATATACACACACACACACATATATATATATATATATATATATATATATATATATATATATATATATATATATATATATATATATATATATATATATATATATGTATATATATATGTATGTATGTAAATATATAATAAACCAACAGACAGTGTATTGATCGGCACTCATAGAATGAAGTAGAAAGATAGGAGGACACACTAGACAGTATAAACGTTGATAGTTATAGCTACCGTGCCGCGAATTGAACCTGTCACCTCAAAATGGCGTGTGCGCCTAGCTATGGAATCAGGCGTACTAAGAACACAACCAACTAGGCACCCCCTCCCCCTAAAAGAAAAGATGTCTTCACTGGCATGTCTATCGTACAGCTTGAAATCCACAACTGTGGAATACGGACAGATTTAATCTCAAACCATTGAAATGGCACCATTGGTTACAGAAATGTGTATTAACCATACATAAGTCGAATAACAAACACAGCAACAATTTACAAACACAGCAGACCGTAATGTTTTGTCAAGAATACACGAACCTTTATGGATGTCAACGTGTTATAATGAACAGGAAACCAGCAGGGACATAGAAGACCACGACCCGTAGTCGCTTACTGATAAGGAGTTTTAAGAAAGATTGGATACATGGGCTGAAGAAAAAAAAAACAAAACTGAAATATAACCGCCCGCTAAAGACAGAAATGGTCACGCAGACGAGACCTTGCTTATGACAGGCTTATTTGCTAAAATGCTTGGTTCCGTTAGGCTTAGGCCAGCAGGTTCCTACGGTTCTGGTTATCGAGGTCAGTGTGTGCATTCATGCGTCATTTTTCAGTGCTGGGCAGTCGTGTTAGTAGCATGGTTAGCGTTTTTTTTTTAAAGGTGCCGGAAATCTTTATAATCTTAGTTTCAGCTTCATAGCGAACAGGTCACCCTATCGTTGCTCCGCTTCTGTGCCAACGAAAAACACACAGAATGTTCGTCACAGTTCCTTGTGGAAAGATTGACAGACTGCTGTCTCAGCATATGCACTTGCATACACCCCAGTGTCTCTTACCGTGGCACCAACTCTTTTGACATATCCTCCAGCGAACCGTCGTCTTATCTAGGCCGCTTCCTGATTTTGGTGTCCAGTGTAGAATGGTACCCTCTTGGCAGTTGTGTTTCCTTGATCCTCGTTTCTCTATAGAACTGAAGTGGAAACCTAATTGTTGTGATGATCAGCAGTGGCGTGTGTAGAAGTTGTGTGTATGTTATGTTATGTTGTTATGTTATCACAATCGACGTCACTGCGCATTGGGCATTACCATGCGTGCTCAGTCCTCCGATACAGCAGACACTACAAAGACTTTTTACTATTTGTTCCCATGGGGGTAATATTGTCTTCTATCTCGGCCTCGAAGACTGCATGCTTTACTCTCATGTCATGCAATCGTGTTAGTGTCAGGGATTCCTCTTATCCACTAGCCCAGTCCGTAGAGCGTTGATGATATCTGCCATGCCCATGCTTCCTCCCACAAGCACTTTTGCATTGCTTGTCAGTTGGTTCGACTGCTCATCACCCTTTACGCACGCATAACCAGGTGTGTAGATCCAGGTGAGGGAGGTTACGTGCGATTTTTGAATGCTTTCTACCAATTCAGACCGCATACTCCCTGCTGCTATCTTCTGAAGCATGTTCATTGCCTATTGGGTATATATGGCTAGTCGTAAATTTTATAGACAAATCGTCAATTTGTGTGGCCAACATTACGCTGGCCACCTTTGTTTCCCAGACCTACAGAGCTATCAGATTGTTAGTCTTTTTAAGAAAAAATTTAAATTTGAATGAAAGAAAAGGGTTCTCATATGCATCAGAAATAAAAACCAACCAGAAACATTAAATATATGTTATTGCAGCTCTTCTTTTATTATAAACACTGCTCTAGCCACGCTTATACTATTCTTTAACCTAGAGCAGCATAAGCCAAAAACTGTAATTTTGTTACATCGAATATAACGAATAAACTACCATCTGCAATGAAAAAAAAAATTATGTTTGGTTAGATACCAGTTGGGTTTGGAAACAATGTTCCCCGTGTTGAGAGCCACGGGTGTAACAAGGTTGAGAAACATTGGTGTAAAGAATAGGCAGCAGTCATTTCGTTTATGTTTCACACTCAGACAGATTTTTCTTTAGTCTGCAATGCATAAGTACATTTCTATTTGTCTTATATTTGACGCTGACACGTATCGCCACTCCCTGGCGCAGCGTCAGGTCTGCGCCTGCTTGGGTATAATAGAGACCACTAGCACAGGAGTTTCTGGGTACATTCTTTAAGGAGCGTTCTTGTCTCGACCGTCAACATTCCCAGTTTCATATTTAAATATTAAATATCTTTCGTAGATATTTGTGTTCTGTAATTGACGGACTGTTTCTTCGGACGGATTGAACTTGACTTCTTAGGTTACATTAGTTCAGCGGTTATCTGAACAGACTTTTCCTGGGTATTTTTTTTTTAAAAGTGGAAATTATTGACCTCCTTGTTGCTGTTGTTTTTGTCTTCTTATTCTTCTTCTTCTTCTTCTTCTTCTTCTTCTTCTTCTTCTTCTTCTTCTTCTTCTTCTTCTTCTTCTTCTTCACCTTCACCCATTGGAACATATGTTCTCAACCAACACACCAAGCCTTTTTATATTTGCCGTATCCCCCAGTTTTCTTCGCCTTTATCCCTCCACCTTCCCTAAAATTCCTGAGATTGTCTAGGAGCTCGTGGGTCGGGATCACTTGTACTGACGATTGGTAAACTCCTGCTGCACTTGCAAATTTTCCTGTGGAGTTCTTTTGATAGCCAGCACCTTTTTTCTCACCTCTTGATTTGGCTGAACTGTCTGTTCTCCCTCTCAGCTTCCCGTTTGTGATGTGATTGCGCGACCCTTTTATTTGTGTCGCCTAATTACTCTCTTTAATCGTGCTCTCCCCAGTCTGGTGAAAAGTGGCGGTTACTTCCTTGTTTTTAAGTAAACAAACATAGCTTGACACGCCGACTAGACCTGTTTATCTGCAACTCTGTGGTATATTCAACAAAGTTGCTTTCTCTCTCTCTCTCTCTTTTCTCTCTCTGTCATTGCAACTTCCGTTTAGCAAGATAAGCAATTGTTGTGTTCGGGTTTGATTCACTGGACCTGTTTGTTTGCAAGTTTCTTTAATGTTTAAAGTGCTGCTCTTCTCTCTCTCTCTCTCTCTCTCTCTCTCTCTCTCTCTCTCTCTCTCTCTCTCTCTCTCAGAATGTTTATTCTTATGTCACCATAACATGCTTTACATATAAAATACAACTGCAGTACGAAATATGAGTCTTTGGCAGGGCCGAATGTAAGTGTGTGACCCTTTAAAATTAATGTCGTTCTCTCTCTCTCTCTCTCTCTCTCTCTCTCTCTCTCTCTCTCTCTCTGTTCCTGTGTCTCATTTTTTCATTTTCCCCTCTGCTGTCTCCTTGTCGTTTATGCGTTATCTCCTTGTTATTTCTTTATCTACCTCTCTTTTTGATTCTCACACTCTCTTTCTCTCCCTGTTCACCTTGTTCTCTCCACCATTCCCATTATTTGGCGTTTTCACCTTGTTCTCTCCACCATTCCCATTATTTGGCGTTTACCTTTCTTTCCAATTGTTTCTCTCCCACAGTCTCCCAACCTGCTTTCTGAAGAAGAAGAAAAAAAAGTCAAACATACGTTACTTCCTTGTTGATAAGGTACAGGTAAAGTCGGGAGATGTGACCCAGCGTCATTGCACACGGTAATAAACCATAAGTGCTCTGCCACCAGTACGGACAGCTGATCAGAAACTGTGTCGCCGTATGCACCTAGCTTCGTAGCTACAGCGAAGTTCCTCCATTTACCCCGGAGTGTTAACTCTGGTACCCATTACCTAGAGGCTGGGTGAACCCCATGAACCGCCCGGTTTCGAACACCGGCCGTGGGCTGCAGCGAGTCGCAGCTGGATTTGAAAGCGAGTCTCCTATTGACTGCGCTAACGCAACGCCATACTTCCTTGTTGTGAAATAAGCAACCATTCGTTAGGTAGCTAGACCTGTTCTCTTTCTGCGGCTTTCTTTTTCTTCGTCGTCGCATTCACCAGCTGTAAACTCCGGAATAAATATCTAGGCATTCGTCCTCCTCCGGACTTTGGTCTTGTTCCAGGACGTGAGTGTTGCGTTCACATCCGTTTTACAGATCTGACTCGTTTGTATGCAGGCTATTGGTTCCTTGTCTCTCGAGCAGATGAACTCAGACTTCCACTTAGTCGACTCTTACGACATGCTTTTGGCTATGCAGTGGGTCTATTCTTGTTCGATAATTGTGTAGGTTAGAGGTTAGGCGAAAACCTTCAGTTGTACTGGGATACTTTCTGTAGGATGAGATGTTTGAGAATGGGTGTAAATAAAACCCTTAAGAGACGGAGTAAGAAACGACATGATCACAAGAACTGTTGGAACAACACCTATCGTCAAATTTATTGAGCAACAAAGAATTAATTGGTTTGGTCATCTGTTGGGAATGAAACCAACGATGCCTGCAGCAAGACAACCTGAAAATCGAAACATCAAGAGGTATGGAAAGACTGAGAAGAAAATGGATTGAAGGAGTCACTGACACCTTGAGACTGCATAACATCACGGCATATCAAGCCACCGAGCGCGCCCTGGCTCGGCTGCCGACCGTCCGATGAACTGCGACGCCTAGCGGCATAAGCAGATATTGACAAGAGAAGAAGAGTGGGAGACCTTATGGTGCTTCCAATGTAAAAGTAAAGGACCCCTTTCTACGTCTTGAGGCATATAGGGCTAGACCTAAATTTTTATAGACCAATCGGCACTTGCTGGGCCATGGGGTCAACATCACGCCGGCCGCCTTACTTCCCCAAGGACTGTACTTGGTACCTTCTTAAGGCTGGGTCAAGGTGATTTTTGAACCCACACCCTTTGGATCCGCAGGCGAGCATCTAGCCGCTACACCACGGCGGCTGCCTGCTTCCAGTGAAGGTTTGTAGTATTATGATGGCCTCCTCTCACAACCTTGCTCATGCCGCGACCTACACTTCCTTCATGATGTGGCGACCCACATACAATTTTTCTTTTCCTTCATAACTTCGATGATTATGTGTTTTCCTATGGTCTTAGGCGACCCCTGTGAATGGGTCGTTCGACCCAAAAAAGGGTCGCGACCGGTAGGTTAAGAACGGCTGAGCTAGATGAATGCTAAGGCTAACGTGGAGCCGAAAGTACATGTGTACCGAGTGGCAGAGAGCCAACTGAGTCTACATTCCCAAGGATCGAGACTCCTCCAGTTCAGACCTATCTCGCTGTTGAACGTTGAGGGCAAGATATTCGTTCTGGTTATTCAAAGACCAGGCTGCCTGTTTGCACGCTGAACGTCTGACGCAACCAAAAACGGAGGTTTTCCCAGACAGAAACGAACGCAGACAAGTCAGATACGTTTCCTGGGTGGGAGGGAGAGACACGTCCGAGGACGGATGTACTTACAGCGCCCCCCCCCCCCCCCTTTTCCAAAAAACTTCTCTCTGCAACAGGGCTGCCAATGATGGGTTTTTACCCCCAGATCTAGGTCTTTATTTGACGCCTTGGGTTCAAATTTGAAAATAGGCTTTTTAAAAAAAATTTTATCCTTTAATAAAAGTGGGTAAATGTTTCGCTTTGTAACTATACAATTTTTTCTTTTTAACAATCTGTTTTTTTTTTTTTTTTGGTTTTTATATTTTTTTCTTTGCCAATGAATTGCTTGGATTTTTGTTCAGCTAAGCTGGGTTTTTCAAAAAAATCCTATTGGCAGCCCTGCTTGCAGCCAGGGGGATCGCCCTCAAGATTGTATTTTGCCCTGGTTTCCTGGCCTGGTTGTGTTTCTGAATCTATCAAGCCTCGTTGTCTAGCCTCGCCGGCAAGACAGTTGTAGGTAACATCCGTTCAGCCGCCTAGTTCTCTTTCTCTGTAAGGACCAGACTCTTGTAATATCCGTTTTTCTCTCTGTGTTTTTATCAATCTTTAGGTC
Source organism: Candidula unifasciata (assembly GCA_905116865.2). Classification (NCBI taxonomy): domain Eukaryota; kingdom Metazoa; phylum Mollusca; class Gastropoda; order Stylommatophora; family Geomitridae; genus Candidula; species Candidula unifasciata. The sequence goes on from CAJHNH020005368.1 coordinate 277,570, forward strand.
ACAAACGCGGATAGGAGCTCTTGATTTAGTTACCATATTATGGGGGGGGGGGGGGGGTATTTTGTGACCCGACCGCTTTCCATGTACTGTTCGCCAAAGTAACATGTCTATCCAATCTATCTATCTATCTATCTATCTATCTATCTATCTATCTATCTATCTATCTATCTATCTATCTATCTATCTATCTATCTATCTATCTATCTATCTATCTATCTATCTATCTATCTATCTATCTATCTATCTATCTATCTATCTATCTATCTATCTATCTATCTATCTATCTATCTATCTGTCTGTCTGTCTGTCTGTCTGTCTGTCTGTCTGTCTGTCTGTCTGTCTGTCTGTCTGTCTGTCTGTCTGTCTGTCTGTCTGTCTGTCTGTCTGTCTGTCTGTCTGTCTGTCTGTCTGTCTGTCTGTCTGTCTGTCTGTCTGTCTGTCTGTCTGTCTGTCTGTCTGTCTGTCTGTCTGTCTGTCTGTCTGTCTGTCTGTCTGTCTGTCTGTCTGTCTGTCTGTCTGTCTGTCTGTCTGTCTGTCTGTCCGTCCGTCCGTCCGTCCGTCCGTCCGTCCGTCCGTCCGCCCGCCCGCCTGCCTGCCTGCCTGTCTGTTCATCCGTCTGTGCATGCAGTGTCTGTGCTTCCTTGTGTGTCACAGTCGTTTTCATCATATCTGCTTTCTGTCTTTCCTTCATTCTTTCATTCTGACTTTTCTTTCGTTCTTTCAGTCCTCTATTAATTGTTACCTCACACTGGCCCCTATTCACAATTACACGCGCAGGCCCCTATTCACAAACACGCGCAGGCACACACTCACATACACGCGCAGGTACACACTCACAAAAACACGCTCGTTTCCTACAACACAACACCGGCACCTCTGGCTTGGCCGCCAATACCTAGTGTAAGCACGTGCGGCGTTCTCTTGCGGGAGCTCCTCAAAAAATTCGGGCTCTTTGCTCGCCCCTTTCCTCTATTAGGCATTGCTACATGTAAAAGGGGAGAGGGGGGGGGGGGGGGGGGGGGGGCGGTGTTGTGGTTCAGTTTTATGGGTGTTTTGTACAATATAAATTATGTGCAGTAGAATTATAGTATATGGGAACTTATCCACCTTTATAGAAAATATCTGGGTGGGGGTGGGATGTGCGTGGTCTCGAGGCGTGGTGTCCGCCTCCAGTGCTAGAGGTTCCGGGTTCAATCCCCGGTAAGGGCTGGGATGTGCATTGTTCCGCACGTTTAAAAACATCCCTTGGCAGTTGGAAATCATAAAGAGTAGCCTAACGGCGCTGCCCGGTCAAAATTTGCAGTTAAAAATCTACCCAAAGTATTTTAGGATCCTCGCCGGTGCTACAGTTGATTTGCAGGGCACGCGTTTTGAGATGTGCTTTAAAATTGTGGTTGGCTGGGTAATTTGGTTCCCAGGTAGATTTGAAGAGGTGGAATCTAGTAGGGATGGTCTTTTTATGACGGATCTATGCATTTACTTCTTTGCCTGCCCGCATCCACGCCCTCCCTTCTTATATATTTGCCCACTGCCTACTTTCTGATATATTTGCCTATCCGGCTTCAGCTTCCAAACTTCCTGATTGCATGTAGCTACATATTTGTGCCACTATTTGTCTATCTACCTACCTGCATAGGTGGACGGGCGGATGGATATAGTCATATAAGGATGGATGGAAGGGCGTCCTTTGACTGATTGAAAGGGGAAGGGGGGGGGTAGATAAGCAACACACAGAGACACATAAAGAAGGTAGGTTAGTAAGCCAGAGAGAGAGAGAGACAGAGAGCGATGGACAGACACACACACATACATAAATGATGCCTAATTTGTAACCTTTTAAAAATAAGCTTCGGGTTGTTGGTTCTGTCTGTACCACTGGGCCGGTCTTCGTTCTGTACTTCAGTCCATCTTTCTAACTGGTTAACAGTTGTACGTTAAAAAAAGAGTACAAAAGACAAGAGGAGCTTTCATAGCACTATGGAATTTGTGGAGGTCAAAATAAATTAAAAGAAATACTAAACCTAAAATGTTTAATTCCAATGTCGAATCAGTACTTTTATATGGGTCGGAAACATGGAGAACAACTATGGTTATTATAATAAATTACAGACATTCATTAACTTGTGCCTATGCAGAATAGAGGGAATTAAATGGTATGATAGAGTCACTAATGTAGAGCTTTGGGAGAGAACTAAGCAAGCTCTAGTGGACCAAGAGGTGAAGAAAAGACGCTGGCGTTGGATAGGACACATGTTGAGAAAACCGGAGAACTACAATGAACTACAGAAGAAGAACAGCTGTATTTAGCTTGATATGCTAAGTCTACAATGCTCTGCGTGTAACCCGCATAAAGTCTAGGCTAACCGGTCATCCAGCCAGTGCTGCGTTTGTAAACAAGTGAAACTCGATGATAAGATAACAGAAAGCGCCTCTGTACAGCTGTTCTAAATATGGCAAATCTGAGATGGTATCGTGAATGTGAAACAGCCTGGGATCAGGTCGTCGGCAGTTGAAAGGTAAATAGAAACAGGAATGAGTCTAGCAGAGGTTTGTTACATTGTCGAGCAGGGCTATTCCGTGGCCAGTGGATCATTGCTAGTTGAGTTGCTTCAAGAACCGACATCACAGCACTCGGGGCATTCCAATAAGCGCTCCGTCCCCATCTCCAGCAGCCAGCGAAAAGTCCCGATACTTATGGTGCCAGTAGTATTCTGATTAAACGTCCGTCTTGCCTTTCCTCTGAGCCTTGAGCATCTGTCAGAACCTCTCGTCACTCCTCCCTGCATCAATCTCACCAGACTGTGGTGATCCATCCGCTCCTCCGAATTGTACACGCTCTCCCACAAGGCACTAACCACATCTGTCCCTTCATGTATCAGTATTCCACTAATCATGGCCAATTGTATTGTACTAACGATCTTTTTACTTTGGGGCTGGGACATGTGGCCTGATGCGATCCCAATTGTCAACATTCTGGCCCCCGAGTAAACTTAGTCGATTAGCCATGATGATACGAGGGTGACTAGTCGAGCTAAACGGTAACTAGACGTATAGGTGACGTACGCAGAAGGAGAAAAATTAACAGGACAACATTTTAACTATTTGCTTGTTCGATGTGTTAAAAAAAAAGGTCTTGTCTTGATAGCATACCAATAGAGCAAATTCTATTACTCCATTCAGCTTTTAAAAAAAATTTACCGTTAGGACACCTTTAACTACTACTGCAACCCGGTATATCTATCTGTAGCCCTGAGCGGCTAAGGACAATGTATTTGTCATCCTCACGTATGATACATAGTTTTACCCAGTCACCGGCGGCTTGTGCCCGCACGCGTGTCCCGATAAGAATGAGTCATCGTTGCCGGCAATCTGGCGTTGTGGGCCGAGTTTACAGAAGACTTAAGCTGGCCTTTAATGAGATTGGGAAGCCGTACCTCCTGGTATGTGTGTTTGTTGTGAGTTTTGATGCTCTCTTTTCAACTCAGATTAGGGGGAAAAGTATACTACACAAACATATACTACACAAACATATACTACACAAACATATACTACACAAACATATACTACACAAACATATACTACACAAACATATACTACACAAACATATACTACACAAACATATACTACACAAACATATACTACACAAACATATACTACACAAACATATACTACACAAACATATACTACACAAACATATACTACACAAACATATACTACACCAACATATACTACACCAACATATACTGCACCAACATATACTACACCAACATATACTACACCAACATATACTACACCAACATATACTACACCAACATATACTACACAAACATATACTACACAAACATATACTACACAAACATATACTACACAAACAAACAAACAAGCAAACAGATGTTAATCGGCACTGAGAGAAAGAATGAGAAAGATATAGGGAGGACCAGACTAAGACCATTTGTTTTTGTAAGCACTTAATAGATGTTGGTTCTCTCCTGCCCCAACCCAGTCATTTAAACGATATTGGTGCCTCCCCTTTCCCGCCCCAGGGCGATATTACCAGCTCTATAGGCCCCTGCGCAAACTAATGTGCTGGGGCCCCTACGACAAACACTGACATGAATGAAGTCTAAATGGTCACTTGACATGGACAGATTATCACGGGACCCTTCGGCTCGTGGGACCCGGGGCAAAACCCCAGCGGGCCTCATGTGTTTAGACGGCCCTGATGCCCCCATATTATGTAATTGAGAAAATAAACTGTAATACATTCTAAAGTACACTATTATTTACCCGAATTAGACAAAAGCTACAGTACGATGTAAAACAGTGGTTCCCAGCGCTGCGAATGCCTCGACCCTTTAATACAGTTCCTCATGTTGTGGTGACCCCAACCATATCTGTTTATCAGACCGATCCGAAGGTCTAGGGTTCAGATCTACCTCGTGGCAAGTTATGTGTTCACGACTGACTTTGTCTCGTCGACCCAGCCTAAAATGGGTACCGTGCAATACCCGGCAAGTTAAGTCAGCCTGTGTGATGTTATCCACACCACCCAATGAGTGCCAGTTGATCGATAACAGTACGAGTCTAGCATCATGTGCCGGATAAGCCATTGGCATGAAAACGTCTCCTTTTATAAACTTTTATTAATGTCACTCATGGTGTTTGTCTGGTCAGAACTTTACCATCCATGTTTATTTCCGATGCGGGGAAACCTAAGAGACCAGGAGGTGACATTATGATCGTTAGCGGCATGAGATCGCTAAAGAAGAAATATTTCCTGTGCATAAATTATAGGATGCGTTCTTAAGGAGTAACTTATATTGTAAGACTATTTGTACATGTGAAGGCCAACTACATCATGCGTCTACAGTAACAACTGCTATGGAATTAACTTTCCCACTAACATGTGTACAGGCAAATACGTTACGAGTACGGTTTAGATAGCATGTGTAAATATTGTGGCACCAAAAGTGGACGTCCAGATGCTAAAGATAGAACATGTAAATCACGTTTTAGCTCATGTTTGCCTTTCGTGTTGATTGCTCACGTGATTATAAAACATCTACTGAATTTTATTTTAATTTTATCTTACGGCACTAATGCTTTCGAGATGTTGTACTGAGGTTTAAAATCTATGCCATTATCAAGTACCTTGCCGACTGGCGTGGACGATCATGCCCCACCACAACCTGTATGAGTTCGTGTGTTGACACCACTCCTAAACCATGAGAGCAGACTGTAAAGAATCTTCTAGCGGGGTCCTTGTCTGCCTTGTCTTTTTTACAGATCTTCCCAGTGGTCCTAAGGTGTTCCATTTTTCCTTTTTCTGATAACATGACCAGAACATGACGACTGTCTCTTTCTGATGTTTGTGACAACTACTTCTTAGGCCGTTTGTCTTCTCTTTTTCTGCCTTTCTATCCCAAAACGGAGCATAGGCCCTCAACCAACTCACAACAAGTCGTTCTATCCTTCGCTGTCGCATGCAGCTCTCCCCACATCCTCCCCATCTTTTTAACTTCACTCTCTAGCCCCCATTTGTTTTTTGTAAGTCTTCCTTTATTTCTATGCTTCTGTGGGTTCCAGTGCAAAGACATTCTAGTTATACTGTTCTCAAGTTTTCTTCACCTTTTGGACCTCTGGATCTTGGTTTGTTTTCTCCCAAAGCTCTACATTAGTGATTGTATCATACCATTCAATTCCCTCTATTCTGCGCAGGCCCCAGTAAATGAATTATTGTTGTTTATTAGTAACTGTTTTAGTTGTTCTCCATGTTTCCACTCCACACAGCAGTACTGCTTTCACATTAGAATTAAAAATTTAAAGTTAAATATTAGTTATAATTTATTTTGACATTCACAAATGCCCTAGTTCTATGAAAGCTCCCTCTTGCGTTTTGTATTCGTATTTTAATATCTGTATCAGTTCTCCCGCTTCGTAATGCCGGGTTCGATCCCAGCTGCGGGCCATGCGCCTTGCGTTGGTTTCGACAGTGGTATCAAGAAAGCCGACCGTCCAGGTGGCGTAAATTAGACGTAAAAACCACACAACGGCCAGGGGCTGTTGGGGTTGGTTCTGCAACGTCCTGTAAAGGATACCCAACTAACCTATCAGTTTTCCCATCTTTATCTATGTTACTCATGCCCTTTGTACTGTGGTATGAAACCGTCATTCTCTCCTCCTCTTTTAATGTCATATTGTAAGAAATTACATTATGTTGATGGCAGTATACAGAACATAATATAGAAGATCGCAAGCGGTAGTGTACGCTCTGAATGGATACAAAGCATTCGGAAATGGGTAGATTTTATTTGATTCACGGTTATTTGTTTTTCCCCAAAGCTTTGCGTTGGTAGTTCTGTAGCACCAGTTAATTCCCTTGGTTCAGCGCAGACCCCACCTAATGAATGCAGGGGGCAGGATTTAGACTTTGCACGGCCTTAATCTCTAGCTTATTTATGTCGTTTATACCAAAATCCGGGACTAGAAAATCGAACTGAGTCTCTGAAGTGTGGATACGCAGAAGAATAGGTCGTATTTAATGGAAACAAATAGAGAAATTCACAGGTTGTGCAAAGACTACGGACATGAAACGAGAATTATTGAAATAGAAAAGAGACATTTGAAATATTTGGCTACATCAAAAGATATAAAACGCTTTTTAAATCTACTAGAGGGAAAGGTAGGGGGCAAGAGAGCAAGAGATAGAAAACGATACAAGGGGAGGATAACATTAAGAGATAGACGAACAGCAGTCTAAAAGTGTGTACAACCAGGACAAAAGACGGGGCGTGTTGGAGATCCGTTGCAGGTAATTTTGATTGTGGAGACGCCACCTGACTGATTTAATCCGGGATTGACTGAATGTTAGTAGTCTTCTTCTTCTTCTTCGTGTTCACCGGCTTAAAGATGTGGTTGTTCGACCACCTATGGACTTTAGACTCGCTCCGGACCCTGAATTTTACGTGCACATCCGTTTTACAGATCTGACCTATTTGTATGCAGACTGCTGGGTCCTTACCTCTCAGGTTGATGCACTCCGTCTTCGAAGGAAACCCCCCCCCCAATCAGTCGACTCTTACGACATGCTTGTTGGGAAGGTAGTGGATCTATTCTTGTTTTCCCCCACCACGGGGTCCCAGAACCCACACGGGGAAATGTTAGTAGTTTATTAGTAATTGTGAATTGTTTTGTGTCTCTCGCCCATCAAAAATCCCCCCTTCTTTCCCCAACTACACGTCAATTCTACATTCCAGTGTAGAGCAGCAACTGTCAAGTATATATTGTCAGTTCCTGCTTGATATAGACTTGTCTCATCTGTTCGCCCCGTGATAGATAGACCAGGGCAATTGACTTGTAAATAGTTCATATTACACTTCTCGGTAAACAGATTATGTGTTCGTGCTAACCTCAAGTGTGACTTTATTAACATGGCTATGCTCTTATTGTGCTGTTATGTATTTTAATATGTATCCGGCTGTGTCCGTGTGTGATTTGACAGTATCCGGCTGTGTCCGTGTGTGATTTGACAGTATCCGGCTGTGTCCGTGTGTGATTTGACAGTATCCGGCTTGCAGCGTTATCGGTTGGCCAAGTTATTAGAGATTCATCTTAAACCAGTGTTTCCAAAACTTTTCTTAGTCGCGGCGGCGCCTCCCGCCCTCCCCCCCTCCAGTTACAATTTCTCCACAGCGCCTAAGTAAAAGTATGACTATTCGTATGTAAGAGATGGAGAAAAAACAACTTGTGTATCTTCGATTATTTCGCGGCGCTGCTGTGAAGAGGTCACAGCTCCACGGGGTGCCGCGGCGCACAGTTTTGTAATCACTGTCTTAAACAGTTATGCTTTGCCCTTTCAGGGGTGATTGACAAAAATTATTAAACTGATCAGTGATCCTGGGGATCGTATGAGCGATTGTGAAACATGACAGTCTGGGTCTACCGGCACGGCCCACGATGATGATGGCTATGTCCTAATATTGTCCTCCCCCTTGTATCGCTGTCTACCTCTCGCTCTCACACAAAATACGCCTGACCAAATCAGAAGGAGCTGAAACCAAAGGAGGAAACATCAGAAATGGAAGGTCAAGAAGAACACAGTTGACAACAGGAGAGGGAATGAGCCGTCTGGCTTGGAGGAGAGAAGCATTAAACCCAGAGACTGCGCAAATACTAGAACTTCAGCCACGAAAGTGGCACAAATAAACAAGACCACAATTATAGCCGTAGACTGTTGGCAGCTTCGGCTAGCTAGCAGCAGGTTGAACGTAGTCTTTTATTTTTTTTTTTTTTCCGAAAAGGAATTGGAATTGGAATTTCAGCAAAAAGCTTAATTTTCGCCTTCTATGACATGCTCCCCCCCAACTTTTCCCACCATATGGAACCACGCACCCACACGAGGACCTTTTAAATCTGGGATGTGACCTTTGAGCATGACTTAGTAACGCCCTGAAAAGGGATTGTGTTTGTTTGTAACCTGTATACGAACTTTCTTCAAGACACGGTGCAAAAGTTACATCGTATCCCTTTTACAATTTTTGTTCTAGGGATGGGTGTTCAGCGGCCCAAACCTTGTTTGACTGAATAATAATATTAATAAAAAAAAGCAAATAAATATAATGATATATTTCTCTCTGTGGGTTCCGGACTCCATTTTGTAGAACAAAAAGACCATCTGCCTTTTCTTTTCTTTCAAAGTCGGAGTGCACCAGCCCAAAAGGCAGCGAACCAACAGTCTGCACGCAGTTGAGATACAACAGAAAAACTGTTGTGCACGTAGAACTCAAGGTAATCATTTCAGATAAAGATCCAGAAATGGAACCACGCACCCACACGAGGACTTTTTAAAACTGGGATGTAACCCTTGAGCATGACTTACTGACGCCCTAGATTCTGAGAGAGTCGTTGGCCCTGTTTTATTTGAAAATGTTTTAAAATGCGACGTTGATCACCAAACCTCGCAGTGGCCGGCCACGAAGAACTAGTCGTCGAGTTACACGTCGCAGGTTGAGACTGGAGTCGCTGGAGGAAACTCAAGTGGAGTCGCAAATAGCGACTGAATCGGATTTGAGTCCAAGTGGCGCGACTCGAGTTCCTACCTCCGGGTTTTACTAGGCAGAGTTACAGTCAATAGTTACTTACTTCCTCAACGGTCAACGCTGTATACTATAGTCGAAATCAACGCAACGCTTTCTTCTGCTAAATCGCCTGCAGCTAAATCTAACTGGGCAGTTCAGAATTACGAAGCTGACTCGCAATGCCTCAGAAACAGACGCCCGACTGTTTTCCTATGTATCATATTGAACAACTTTATGAGACGAAATGGGTTAAACATTTTCATTACTCATTTCACCAGCCGCTAGAACTCCTTCCATTCTCAGATTAATCCACATTTCTGTCGTATCAATTACTGTTGGACCGAGCTTGCAAATTACCGATAATTTGCAGCCCCACAAGAACACAGATATTGCATAACTCTCAGGAACGTTTTCTTATCTTAGCTCCATAAAACACGAATTTATGGCATGGTTTATATGCTGTGGCTGGCAGGTTTTCGTTTAGCATATTCTGTTCTCATATCAGCGTCAATTTGGAATCTTTTATTCAAGGCGTCTCATGGTTTCTGATCACGCGTTTGTCTGTCTAGAAATCTTAATAGCTATTTTTATTATTGTTATTTATTTGTACGTTGTTCCAGTGATCGTGTGTAGATGTATTTTCTTGATAGAAATCACAGTTCGTCTTTAAAAGATATCACTGTTGAGAAGTGGGAGTTTGAATGTTCTTCCACAAGCATTGAAACGGGAACTCTGTGCTGGCTGTTGACAATGGGCGACGCCGTCTCTTAAAAACGCCACTCAACTCACATGTACGATACTTCCCTGTTTAAGTTTCGGTGCCCCATTGTGGAGTGGGGTGGGGGGGGGCATGAATTGACCGACTGCCTTCCCAACAAAGAGTAGGGGGTTGACTAATTGTGGACTTCCTTCGAAGACGAAGTGCAGCTGCTCGAGCGGCAAGGAGCAACCAACTTCACACAAATATGCCAGTAAAACGGATGTTCACGCAGAACTCATACTCTGGCACAAGGCCAGAGTCCAAATAAACGAACAGACAAGACTTTCAGTCAGAGCTTCATCATCATCATGGGCCCTGCCGACTGGCGTAGGAGCTGATGCGTTTGCACAGATCACGATCCCTGGTTGCCTGGAACAGCTCTCCTGATAATATCCTCCATGCCATCGTTTCAGCCATCCAGAATCATCTCTTTTGGTCTGCCTCTACCACCTTTTCCCACTGATCTTTCCAGTTGTCACAGGTTCTCCAATGTCTGTCTCTCTTCTCGTTATGTGCCCAAAGAACAGAGTTTGTCTCTTTCTTAAGCCGGAGCTTACAGCGCTGAACAAAAAGGTAGACGTGTGCGATGGTTAAACAATAAAGAAAGAAATCATGTGTGAATGACTAGCTTGATGTGGTTTAACTCCATTTGGGAGCGCAAATACAGAATGTAATCGCGGTGTGGAGAGAATGCTGCAACCAGCGGATCTGGTCGACACTAAACACACAGAGGAGAGACAAGATAGACATACCAGCAGACTGCTCCTGGTATAATCGGACTTGGAAAATTTTCTCTGGCTGCTGAAGATGAGGACGGGGCCCTTAAGGAAAAGTCCCGAGTGTAGTAGTGTCGATTCCTAACTGAAGTCTGCGTCTGTAGTTTAGGTCCAGAATAGCTAGGGTTGGTTCAACAACGTATGGAACTAACTCACCCGAACTGTTTTTCTGTAGCAGAAAGTTTGCCAGTCGTCAGAAGATATCTCCCACAAGCTGGCAACAGTTGTCAGCCCTTGTTTTATGCATTGTCGACCCGTTCGTTGACATGTGGGGGTTTGAAGTTGTGCTGATACTGTCCTGAGATATGCTTTGTTAGATAACGGTGACAGGTTTGTTACCACTAGGGATTTTCTTTTGGGGGCAGAGATATATTTAGGTGTTTTGATTAGCATTGATTTTGTTATGTAAGCTAGGGTACTTTTTTATTAGCCGACCACAAACGGGGAAATCCACAGGTCACGGGACAGTCAAATATTTCAGGGGGTGGTAGATTGAGCGTACAGTTTTGGTTATTTTGGAGTTGGGGTTAGGTTAACGCGCGAAAACCTTGGCATTGGAAGCAACGCGCTAAAGCACAGACAAAACAGAACACCCGCTCTTACCATCCTCTAAAATATTGGACTGTCCCGTGATGTCATTTGTGGTCGGCTAAAAAGAAAGCACCAGAGCTAATTCTGATGCACGGAAATGAATTATGGACAGTCAGCCGAAATTTTTTTTTTATCAGTCAGCGACGAACAGGTCAACCAGTCATGAATTAGTCAACCACCCAGTAATTCCACCCCGCCGCCCCCTAACTAGCCACAGCCAGTTAGCCAGCCAGCTATAGCCATTACCCGAACAACCAGCGAACCTCCATCCATGCGTCAACCAACCAGTCAGCCAACAAGCGAACCTCCATCCATGCGTCAACCAACCAGTCAGCCAACAAATATCATCTAACTAGCCAAGTACCAAACAAACCAACCAACCAACTATCAAGTCCAAAACAAACCAATCGACGAAGTCCCAAACAACCAATCAACGAAATCCCAAACAACCAATCAATGAAATTCCAAACAACCAATTAAGTCCCAAACAAATAACTAATCACCCAGCGAGCCAACCAACCCACGAACCAACCAACCCTGACCAAATAAAGGTCAAATAATACTCAATGAAAACCATCCACCCACTATTCACCCACATTATGTTTAGCCATCGGAAACCAGGGGCATTCGTTGACGTGCAGCAGTGTCGATTCCTTTCACAGCCAACCTATAACTGGGAAATTAATTAATTGTTGGCTGTTAGTAACTGGAACAGGGTGTCGCCCAGGGGTGCAAGCAACACAACAACAAAACCTATTCGCGAGGCTCTTTCAGAAGTCTCTGCTGGTCTGTGCCAAATATCTGCGTGAGCCAGGGAGAGCTTTTGATTATAGTTGCGATAGCGTTTGGTATACCGGTCTGTTTTGTGTGGACCAGTGGTAATGGTTATCTATTAGAAGCAACCGATGAATGCTCTGGTTGATGAGGTTGCAGAAGACAAAGGTAATGTAAATCTACACGGGTGTGCCGGTAAATCTGTTATATATTTATGTCTATTGTTTGTGTTAATTATTTCAATTGAAAACTTTAGGTGCAAAATTCAGTCAGTGATCACACACACACCAACCATCACTGTTCTGTACTAACTGTTTTGTGGGCGTCTGTAGCGTAGGCGTTGCGATGGCGCTTCCTAATGCCGGGGTGCCGGGATCGATCCCAGCTGAAGTGATTTATCAACAGACCGTCTTGCGTTGGTTTTGACAGTGGTACCGAAATCTGACCGTTCATTAGGCATTTGGCAAACTACTAAAACTTAAAAAAAAAATGTGCCTCGAAAAACCATAACAGCAAAAAAATAAATGCTGGGGCTGGTTCTGCAACGTCCTGTAAAGGATACGCAACTAACTGCTCTTTTTCTGAACAGGGTTTGTGCCTGTTTAATTCTCATCCTACAAAAATACAAATCTGCTGACTACAAATATAGAAAAAGATGTCAGTATTTCTCCCGTTCTTTGTCCAACCCAGCGGTATAAAAAATGTCGATCTAGCAAAAAGACCTCCACTATTATATATCCAGTCATCGCTTTGTGAGATGCAATTTTTCGTTATTTGAAGCCCTACTCTGGCTCTTGCTAGGGCCGCAATATAGCCCGACCATGAATATTGTCTAATGACTGAACGCGGTTTCTGTGACCTCTCCACGGGTGATCCTCATCCACATGTGATCCTCATCCACATGGTGGCACTTTGTGTCATCGGGTGTTTATTTATCGCTTGTCATCGGGTATTTATCGTTTGTGTGATGTCCTAGTGGGGTTAAAATCTACTACTACTACTACTACTCTTGCCAGGGGACGCAATAAACCCCGACCATAAATATAGTCTAATGGCTGAACGCGGTTTCTGTGACCTCTCCTCGGGTGATCCTCATCCACATGGCGGTACTGTGTCATCGGGTGTTTATTGCTTGTGTGATGTCCTAGTGGGGTACAAATCTACTACTACTACCAAGACCTCCAAGCTGTGAGAGAAGCCAGATGAGCCGTTCCTTTCCCCACCTGTGTTATGTTATCAGTCGACGTCACTACACATCGGATTTTCCCATTGGTGCTCAGTCTTCCGGTGAAGCAGCCACTCCAATGTTCCTTTGCTGGTTGTTGCCACGAGAATTTGGTTATAGTTTGTCCTGCCTTGGACACAAAGGAGGCATGGAGGTATTCCCCTAAGTTTTACATCAAGTCACCGTGTGTCTGTCTCTCCGTCATTTCCTACCTCTGTCTCTCCGTTATTTCCTACCTGTCTCTTTGCGTTTCTGTCTGTCTCTATATTTCTCTCTTTATATCTGTCTATTTGGCACTCTTTGCCTCTCTTTGCATCTCTCTTGCATCACTCTACCTCTCTGTCTCTCTACCTATCTTTCTATCTCTCTTCTCACTCTACCTCTCTTCCTGTCTCTTTTCTCACTCCAACTCTATTTCTGTCTCTCTTCTCACTCTACCTCTCACTATCCCCCTTTGACACTCTGTCTCTCTGTATGTCTTTTTGACACTGTCACTGTCTGTATCTCTCTCTACCTCTCTTTATGTATGTCTCTTTGACACTGTTTCTCTCTATCTCTCTTTCTGCCTTTCTCTGTCTGTGTTTCTGTCCGTCTCTATGTGCCACTCTGTCTCTCTCCTCTCTCTGTCTATATCTCACTAGCTGTATATCTCTCTGTCTCTTCCTTTCTCTGTTTCTCTCTATCTGTCAGTCTATGTCTCTCTTTGTCTTTCTTTCTTTGTTCCTCTCTCTCCCCATCTTTCCTCTTTCTGTAGAGCTGCCCATACACTCTCCTCCACTACTCCTCCTCGCACCCTCACCATCACGCAAAACTTCACCCACACGTGCCGCTGTATCCAGTGACACTTTGGTTTCACCTGTTGCCGGCACGGGATCGTTTTGTGGTTTGTGTTTTTTATTAACCCGACAGAGAAGGGAGTGTTGGGAACTGGGACACTATACCGGATGTGTTGTTGGTTGTTAGTCGTGGTTGAGCCGTGTTGCCTCCTCGTCTCAATGACCGTCCAACAGTTGGTTACAAATATTTTGCTGATTTACATTAGTCAAGCTTGTAATATGGGACAGTGTTTCTCAGACTGTGGATACGCTGGCTCATGGTGATACTGATTCAGGTGTGTGGTGATAGTATAGCTTGTTGGTGTTATTGTATATTCTAGAATTCTCTGGTTTGTTGTTGTTGTTATTGTTCTTCTTCTTTTCCATCTTCTTCTTCTTATTCTCTTTTTTACTTCCCCCTCCCCTCATCTCCGTCCTTTCCTACTTTTTCCTTTGCATCCCCCTCATTATCCTGTTGCTGTTCATCCATCCCTCCTTCCATCCAACCATTTGTCTCTCCCTTTATCCATCCCTTTATCCATACACTCGTCTGTCTATGAATCCATCCAACTAATCACATATCCATCAGTCCAACCATCCGCCCATATATCCATCCAACCACACAGCCACCCATCCATTAACCCTGCTGTCCAACCAACCGCCTATCTATTCATCCAACCATACAGCCACCCATCCATTAAACCCGCTGTCCAACCAACCGCTTATCCATCAGTCTGTCTATTCATCCATTGACTAATTCATCTACATATGTAAAAAACATCTAGCCTAATCTCCCCGCCTTAAAAGCATTCTGTCTGTTGTCACTGTTTAAAAAAAAAACATGCTGCCTGTTCTTCTTGTGTTGAAAACATGTACTGTCTGTTCTTCTTGTGTTGAAAACATGTACGGTCTGTTCTTCTTGTGTTGAAAACATGTACTGTCTGTTCTTCTTGTGTTGAAAACATTAACTATCTGTTCTTCTTGTGTTGAAAACTTGTACGGTCTGTTCTTCTTGTGTTGAAAACATGTACGGTCTGTTCTTCTTGTGTTGAAAACATGTACGGTCTGTTCTTCTATTGTTGAAAACATGTACTGTCTGTTCTTCTTGTGTTGAAAACATGTACTGTCTGTTTTTCTTGTGTTGAAAACATGTACTGTCTGTTCTTCTTGTGTTGAAAACATGTACGGTCTGTTCTGATTGTGTTGAAAACATGTACTGACTGTTCGTCTGTTGTAATGTACGGCTCCTCCTATTCTGCATATTGTAACACAAGAACTATCTGTTCTACCTGTCTTATCTTTTGTGTGTGTGTGTGTGTGTGTGTGTGTGCGTGCGTGCGTGTGAGTGTGTGTAACGTATTGTTTCGTGACACGCAGTCAGGTATATGATCCTGCTGTCTTGACAGTTTACGGTAACGGCGATCATATGATACCCTCTTACCCTTGAGGGGACGTTCTGGAGTTAAATTGACATGTCCTTATTTGCCTTTACGGGAATATATATATTCAGTGTTGAATAAATCAGCGTTTCTCAACCTTTTAAATACCTGCGACCCCCATTAAAAACAATGTTTCGTCACCCACTTGAGCAGCCAACCAAACATGAAACAAAAACAAATCTAGATGTAAAAAAAAAAAACATTACAGTTTTAAGCTAATGTGACATCTGCTGCGGGGTTAAAAAAGAATTATAGACGTAGCTGGAGCGTTGTTTCTGCCCGACGAAGCGCTACATTAATATCCATTCGATTTCTCTGTTTTAAAAAAAAATTATTTACATACATAAGCAAGTATTTTCACACACATACAAAGCTCTTTAGGTGGTAATTCTACAGACTGAAAAAGAACTACCACCTATCGTACCTTGTTACGTGATTCAGCATTATTTTCTGGGCCCACTAGGACTTTTCCGCGGACCACCGTTGGGACGCGGACCAGTTATTGACCAACACTGTTACAGATAACACAGTCCATTGGCGAGGCGAGATCGCTTCGCAAGTGTAAATGTTAGCTGGTAGCGATTACACCGGAGCAGGTGTCACGTGGGAATTTCAACCGCGCTGCTTCGCGGTTGAGAGTATTCGTGCAATTCCCTAGCATCGTAGTACTGGTAACGGGTAGCTTTCACACATTACATTTCCTGCATGAGTGGCGTAAGCCGAGAGTGAGCTTTCTTTTCGTTATTTTTGACACGTAAACCGAGTGGTGTATTTGTAGTTGTAGAACTTGAGTTTTGCCTGCACATCCGTTTTACAGATGTGGCTTATTGCGCTCCGACCTCGGCGGAAACACCCATAATTACTCAGCTTTTACGACATACTTGTTAGCATGAGGGGAGGGGGGTCTGTTATTTTTTGTTGCTCCACAATAGGACCGTTCAACCTCCACGGAAGGTTAGTCTTAACGAATATAAGTTTATCACCAAAAGCCAGATACATCGCTGGCATAGAAAGCGTCCTTTCCTTTACTTTCCTTTTCCTTTCTTTCCTTTTCTTTCCTTTCCCATTCCCATCTTTACTTTCCCTTTCTCTCATTTCCTTTCCTTTCCTTTGAGCTCATTTCCTTTCCCATCCTTTTCTTTCCTTTCCTTTCCCTTTCCTTCATTTACTTTGCCCATTCTTTTCTTATCTTTCCTTTGTTTTATTTCACTTTACTTCAAGTATCCGCTGCCCTTAGTTCCGTGCTCTGTACAGTACAGTGACGTTGCAGAACCAGCCACAGTAATGTATGGTCGTCTGATTTGACTTGATAATTTTCCGTTCATTAGTTTACTGTAAATACCTGAAATTTCGGCTCTTGATGCTATTGTCGACATCAGCACAAAGCGCTCTGCCTCAAGCCGCCTGCATCTGAAATCGAACAGGGTTTCTCGAAATCACGAAGCGCTATCTCAACCCCTACCGCCGCCCTACACTTTCTTCTTCTTAAAGTCCATGCCGTGTGGCGTTTTTAGTCATGTCTATCCACAGCCTTCCGTCTCGTGTACTTTCAATCAACCCTGACACAGATGATCTTCCTTGTCATGATGTAAAAATGTCCACTATCTTTTCTCTCGTTCTCCCTTTTAACTTTCCTACTATCACTATGTACTCCCAGTTTTCTCCTTCTCATCACATGACCAAAGAATATAGATTGTCTCTTTCTGATGTGGGCAGTCAGTTCTCTTAGTGAGTCAGTTTCTTTCAAGACATCCTCATTACTCGTTTTATCTGTCAAGGGCATTCTAATCATTCTTCTATACAACCACATCTTCGCAGCTACCAAATAAGTTTTCACCAACTTACAACCGTCTTTGATTCTCTTCCGTTTATAAAGATTGCACCTTCTTAAAAGTGTCAGCAAAAAAAAAAAAAAAGTTTAAAAGAAATTATATGTTGCGCATTATCTGCCGTTAACTGTTCTATTAAACTGTGCAGAACATACGATGAGAAATGTGACCGCTTGATCCATTGATGACACGGATGCATATCCAGTTTCAGAGCTCAGATTTGCGGATGTTAAAAGACACAAGTCACGATTAACATCATTTCCCGAACTTTAAAAAAGCAAGAATGTATGCAGGTAAAACTGCTTATCAACCAGCAACTCACAATCAGTAATAAAGTAATTGAAAATGTCACCAAATACGCCCCATAAGCTTGCGGTGTAAATTGTTTAACCCCCCCCCCCTCTCCCGTATGCTCGGAGGAAGACGAGGTAAAGAAAGCCCATATCTCATTAATCAAGGCAATTGGGCCAAATGAATGGATGTCAAAAACTGCCGAGAAGTAACACTCCAACAAAGCCTGTTAGATAATTGTCTGAAATGACCAACGTCACATTTCCACCAATAATATGGCAATAACAATAGGATCTGTTTTCATAGGAGCGTATTGATAATTATCCTTGTATTTCTTACGGGAAATTTCGTTTCTATACGTCCTGTTTGGTGTGCATCTAACGATCGGGAACGGATTAAGGATAGAAGGCACTAACTACCTCATTTTTTTTAAAACCAGATTTCAAGAAATGAACTATTCTTTAATTTCCACCACTTTCCCCTTCCCCCAAAACAAATGCTGACTACCCCAAAACGACACACACTGTGATCTCTATCAACTAATCTCACCTCCTCTCCTTTCTATGAAAGACTGTCGCCAGCCTATCACCCTTATATTTCATTAGCACCCAAGCCGAGTGCCATCCACCAGACTCCCTCTAGGAAGCCACTAAACCGTTTTCCCGACCATCGTTCCTCCTAGATAATGGTCATTGCGGATTAGCTGGCTTCCGCGAAACAAGATTCAAGGGACGCAAATGACACGGACAAAGTGAAGCTCCATTGAGTTTGCTTGCTCTTCAGCTCAAAGGCTGTGCGGCTCTCGGGTTTCTTCAAATGTGACCCATCACAGAGGGCCCATTTAGTTCAGGTATTTAGTTGTTGTTGTGTTTGTTAATTTTTGTTCTCCCTATGGTGTACTTCGTTTTTCTGCAATTTGCTGAGTGTTTTAACTGGCGCGTCTTCCGTTTTATAGAGTTGATTTTATGTCCGCATACAGCCTCTGTGGAACTGACACTAAGAAAACATTGGGTGTGCTGGCCGTGATAGTGTTCAGTTCCCATACAGTGTAGGAAAGGGGCCTCAGGGGATCCATCCCTCGCTTACGTGCTGAATAAATAATAATAATAATAATAATAATAACATTGTACAGGACGGTAAATATAAAACACTAATATATATATAAATACTACAAGTATGAAGAAAATTGTTTTTCTCCCAGTCACTGGTTTTCAGATGAGAAGGCCAAATACCTCTATGAAGTCTGTGGTGTGACGCAGGTATTCCATTGTTCCATACAACTTAGTTTCCATTAGAATGTCAACCGACCAAACCAGGGATCTCTTTACTACATGTAGAGCGCATGCCTGTAGCCTATGTTCAGTATTCTGTGCTGCCTGACTACACGGGCAAAGTTCTGAACCAGTCTTAAATGTCAGGTACAAATGCCTGCATAGTCTGCTGTGTCCAGTTGCAGTCTAATAATAATAAATAACATGAACACAAACAGTACAATGTACATTGTCTATCATTTGTCGTCAGGTCGTGCTTCTACACCTCTCCGTGTGGGTTCGGGGGCCCTGTTGTGGGGGAAAAACAAGAATAGACCCGCTGCCTTCTCAACAAGCTTGTCGTAGGAGTCGACTAATTTGGTTACTTCTGTCGAAGTCGGAGTGCATCTGCATAAGCGGCAAGGAACAACCAACTGCACATAAAATAAGCCAGTAAAACGGATGCACACGTGAAACTCCGGCCCTGGCACAAAGCCAGATTTTAAGTGGACGAACAACCAGGACTTTCTGCCGGAGCTTCCAGCTGGTGAACACAGAAGAGAAACAGCCATTTCGCGTGAAGATTGAGAGCCAGTCTGTGAATGAATTGGCGTGAATTCATCGACGGCCTGTAGCTGCAAGGAGATAAAAGGTAGAAAGAGAAGATAACCACATAGGATCTTCTTCTTCTTCTTCTTCTTCTTCTTCTTCTTCTTCTTCTTCTTCTTCTTCTTCTTCTTCTTCTTCTTCTTCTTCTTCTTCTTCTTCTTCTTCTTCTTCTTCTTCTTCTTCTTCTTCTTCTTCTTCTTCTTCTTCTTCTTCTTTTTTTCTTCTTCTTCTTTTCTTCTTCTTCTTCTTTTTCTTCTTCTTCTTTTTCTTCTTCCTTGCTTCTTCCCTTCCCCCCATTCTTCTCCCCTTCTTCCTTCTCTTCTTCTTCCTTCCTCTTACACGTGTGTCGAAATGGGAAGAAGAGATTCCCATTAACTGTTTATCTGCAGCGTTTTATCAGGTCTGTCACTCACTCACCCCCCAATCTTCCTGTATATAGACTATTTCTAGACCTCTTCCTTACGTACGACGTACATACTGGGTTGGCACTGGGAAATAGCGTGGTGTTTTTTCTTAGACACCGATTGTCTGTCTGTGCTGGATGTGCGTGTTGGTTCATTTCAAGTTCGTAAATCGCCAGGTAGATTATTGGGTGTAGTTCGTGTGAATATCTGTTTTATTTTGTGTTCTCTCTCTCTCTCTCTCTCTCTCTCTCTCTCTCTCTCTCTCTCTCGCTCTCTCTTTCTCTCGCTCTCTCTCTCTCTCTCTCTCTCTCTCTCTCTCTCTCTCTCTCTCTCTCTCTCTCTCTCTCACCGTATTACAACCACCTTTGAGTTTCTTCACCTCAGTTTGCTTCTCATGACGTACGTTACCAAAGAGTGTTTTTTGTCTGCTTTTGATTCGGGCAGTCAGTTCTCTTAGTAAGTTTCATCGAAGACATCTTCATTACTCTTTTGTGTGTGTGTGTGTGTGTGTGGGTAAGCTTTTATCTATGAAACAGCGTCTCTACCGCTTTTCAATTAATTTCTCACTTATGTTCCAACTGTCCATGATTCACTCCCATGTATCAAGGATATGATTTATGTAAAATGTACGTTACATTCATGTAACTTTGGTTAACCTTTCATTCACATAATATTTGTTACATTGTGATGTTTGTTTCTTCTTGGACTGAGCCTCATATAAACCGTTACGGGTTAGAATTAGGTTCGATTGCCATAATTATTTTCACTATAAAGCGGTTATTTTACCAAACCCCCCCCACACACCCCTGTGGGTTCCGGGGCGCCATTGTAGTTGAAGACAAGAACATACTCATTGCCTGCCTCACAGGCATGTCGTAGGAGGCCTGTTCCTAATTGGAACATTCCTTCGAAGTCGTAGTGCGTTTGCCGGAGAGGTAAGGAACCAACCGTCTACAAGTATGCCAGATCTGTAAAACGGGTGCACACGCTAAACTAGTCTTGAAGAAAAGCCGAAGTCTAGAATTAGGTAAAGAACCAGGACTTTCTGCCGATGAAAGCACTCAACAAGTGGATATGGTGTAGGTGGATATGGTGTAGGTGGATATGGTGTAGGTGGATATGGTGTAGGTGGATATGGTGTAGGTGGATATGGTGTAGGTGGATATGGTAAAGGTGGATATGGTAAAGGTGGATATGGTAAAGGTGAATATGGTAAAGGTGGATATGGTAAAGGTGGATATGGTGTAGGTGGATATGGTGTAGGTGCATATGGTGTAGGTGCATATGGTGTGTGTAGGTGGATATGGTGTATGTAGGTGGATATGGTAAAGGTGGATATGGTGTAGGTGGATATGGTGAATGTAGGTGGATATGGTGAAGGTGGATATGGTGTAGGTGGATATGGTGTATGTAGGTGGATATGGTGAAAGTGGATATGGTGTAGGTGGATATGGTGTATGTAGGTGGATATGGTGTATGTACATATGGTGTATGCAGATATGGTGTAGGATGCCTGCCATGGAGCAAGTGGGCCGTGCAACTGAACCGTATCAGTGCCAACAAAAACTGAGACAGCGGTGAGTGAGCAGGGACACTCCCATAAGCGCTCAGTCCCCATCTTCAGGAGCAAGCAAAGAGTTCCACTTCCGATGTTACCAGTAACTGTCTGATTATATATCCGTGTCGTCCTTCCCTTGAGTGTTGAGCGTCGGCCAGATCCATTGGTAACTCCTCGCAGCGCCATTCTTCTTAGACCGTAATGATCTGTCTGCGCCTCCGCACTGTTCACTCGCTGCCAAAGGGCCCTCATAATAGCTAAATTGTTATACATCAGTTTACAACCAGGTGGTGCAGAGCCAGTCAGTCTATTTGGCTGCTCATTTCCCAACTCACCGGCATGCCCTGGAGAAAATATACAAAAGATGCTAACTATCCGGGACCTCTGAAGTGATGCTTGCCACTCTGCACAACAGTCAGGTCAAATAGGCCAGACACGGACGTGCCCAGAATTCAAGTTCTGTGACACGGACGTGCCCTCAGAATTCAAGTTCTGTGACACGGACGTGCCCTCAGAATTCAAGTTCTGTGACACGGACGTGCCCTCAGAATTCAAGTTCTGTGACACGGACGTGCCCTCAGAATTCAAGTTCTGTGACACGGACGTGCTCTCAGAATTCAAGTTCTGTGACACGGACGTGCCCTCAGAATTCAAGTTCTGGTACAGACGTGCCCTCATAATTCAAGTTCTGTGACACGGACGTGCCCTCGGAATTCAAGTTCTGTGACACGGACGTGCCTTCAGAATTCAAGTTCTGTGACACGGACGTGCCTTCAGAATTCAAATTCTGTGACACGGACGTGCCCTCAGAATTCAAGTTCTGTGACACGGACGTGCCCTCAGAATTCAAGTTCTGTGACACGGACGTGCCCTCAGAATTCAGGATCTGTGACACGGATGTGCCCTCAGAATTCAAGTTCTGAAACAAGTCTTATTTCACACGTCTTATTTACAGAAGTGGACTAACAGCCAAATATTTCCGCTGGAGGTTACAGCCGGTGTTCGCGGAGTAGAAGGTGAATATAGTTTCAACTGGGTCCTTCAGTGTCAGAACTCTTCCATAGCTGATGACGAAGAGGACAGAGCACCTGTGGGAATGTGCCAAGTGCTTCAATGTCAGTTCTTTACTGATTGATTCGCTAATGTATGACGATTTCACTAAGGCCACATGTCATTTAATTAATCACCAAAGAGCGGGCGTGATCTGTCATTTTACACTTGTGGAGCTATTGAGGAGATCAGATCACCCATTGATCTGTCCGGAGTGCTGTGATGCTAGTCCGCACTAATCAACAATTACCAATCATTAAGATGTACTGAAATGATTGATATAAACACGAGGCATGTAGAGACTGATTGCGGTCTGACTGAGAGGATATTGACACTGTAAAAACTTGTCATATTTATATCACGAGGAATGTGACCCACAACCTTCCCAGTTTCGTTAGAAATTTTTTGTCATGAACGATATAGAGGGAAAGAAATTGTGATACGCCTTGGTAAGGCAACCTTCGGGGTTTACCTCCTCAACAAAATACGCAATTCCAAATTATTCGGTTTTGAAAGCAAGGTGATTATTTGCAATCATAACATTATTTTATTTGTAAAATATAGCAAAGAAAATCGGGTAATCCCAAAGACATGGAACGAAAGTAAAATGTTTCTAAAGAATTTGGAGGGTAATTGATGATTATTAAATGGAATTTCCACGTAGGTTCCGGTAGTGCATTTGGAATGGGGAGGGAAAATGGGGGGGGGGGGGGGGGGGGATCCCTCTTATGAAGCATGTCGTAAGAGATGACATATATAATTTTGCCGAAACGGTATATGTTGGGCTGACCGGCGGAGCGTATCGCAGCCTACTCATCAACCAGCCCGTGAGAAGGGAAACAAACTGAGAAAGCATAATCGTTCTAGAAAAAGTGCAGTGAAATGTTGGTAAGAGAGTGGTGACGTACATTTCTCCCTACTTTTGCCGCCTCTCATATGTTTCGCGTTGTTTCAGCTCTTCTTGTGTATATTTGCTAAGGTTTTCTAAAGTCTGTGATGCCCTTATTTGCCGTTTATAAGTCTGTTGTTTTGTCCGTTGATAAAGACTGTGGTCAAACGATGGGTTTATATGTCTTTGCATCCCTGGGGTTTTAGTCGTAGTTTTGGTTTTCTTTAGACATTTATTCACGAGAGAGAGAGAGAGAGAGAGAGAGAGAGAGAGAGAGAGAGAGAGAGAAAGGAGAGAGAGAGAAGGAAGGGAGAGAGAGAGAGGGGGAGAGAGAGAGAAAAATAAAGAAAGAAAGAGAGAGAAAGAAAGAGGGAGAGAGAGATAAATAAAAAAGAGAGAGAGACATAAAAAGAGAGAGAGAGAAAGAAAGAGAGAAAGAGAGAGGGGGGAGAGATAGAGAAAGAGAGAGAGAAAGAGAGAGAGAGAGAGAGAGAGAGAGAAATATAAGAAAAATAAAAGAGGGAGAGAGAAAGAGAGAGGGGGGGGGAGAGAGTGATAAATAAAGAGAGAGAGAGAGAGAGAAAAAAAGAGAGAAAAGTGTCGATCTAGATTTCCATTCACCAGGGATATACAACTGGTGGCTCACAGACCCAGTCTGGCCCGTAAAGGCCTCGTATGTGAGTCACCAGGGCTATGCGGCCCTGCGGAAAGTTGCTGGTTGTATTGTAATAATGATCATTCTGTGTTGAGCCTGGGGCCTCTGGACCGTGAAGATCTTCTCCTTCTTCAGCATTCCTAGCCCGTTGAGACTCATTGCTGCAGATATCACCCGACTCCATTCATCTCTCTGGTTGGCCTTCTTCAGCATTCCGAGCCCGTTGAGGTTCATTGCTGCAGATATCACCCGCCTCCATTCATCTCTCTGGTTGCCTTCTTCAGCATTCCGAGCCCAGTTGAGGTTCATTGCTGCAGATATCACCCGACTCCATTCATCTCTGGTTGGCCTTCTTCAGCATTCCGAGCCCGTTGAGGCTCATTGCTGCAGATATCACCCGACTCCATTCATCTCTCTGGTTGGCCTTCTTCAGCATTCCGAGCCTTTTGAGGTTCATTGCTGCAGATATCACCCGACTCCATTCATCTCTCTGGTGGCCTTCTTTTTCCAGTTGGTGTCACGGTGAAGATCCTTATGTTCAATATTTTGGCCCCTTAGTAAACATGGTTGAATGGTCCTGCCAGGCATGATGCCAAAATGATTGTTAAGAATAGAATAGAATAGAGGCATCGACAAGGAGTACAGCAGGCTGACGATGAGAGTACGATGATGACAGCGATAATGGTGCTGATAACTATGACGATGCTACTCCTCTTGGCCTCACCCCTCCCCCTACTGCTAAAGCCCTCAACGTCGCAGAGAGGAGTTAGCTGTAGTTTCCAGTCTTGTCCTAGTTGCACAGCTCGTGTTAATGTTATACTCCTTTCTGTTGTGTCACTTTTACTCCTTCCACCCACTGCTTTCTTGGTCGGCCTCTTGCCGTGTACCCTGCTCTTCTTATGTACTAGACTCTGGCTTATAGCTGATTTTGTTCCATTCCGACCAGTTGAAGAAACCCTTTGATATTTTGTGAAATTACTAGCTGTACCCTGTGCTCGTTGCTACGCCTCCAATAGAAATTGAATTTAAAGAAAGCTCGCTGTAACAATATTTAGTAATTATATTGGATCATTGTTCTTTTGTTCTTTTTCTTAGGCGAAAAACTGGCAAGTTTAAAGTTTCATTTTAATTATGTTTATTAAAGTGCTTTAGAAT
The DNA here is from genome assembly GCA_905116865.2 of Candidula unifasciata. NCBI lineage: Eukaryota > Metazoa > Mollusca > Gastropoda > Stylommatophora > Geomitridae > Candidula > Candidula unifasciata. The sequence continues at coordinate 302,717 of CAJHNH020005368.1, forward strand.
ATACAATATTCTTGTTTTTCCTTCTGGTGCGTGAAATGATGACGACAAAACGATAGTGATGATGGTGGTGATGTCGTGTCCACAGCTGGATGCACTAGAAACCAACGAAACAACAGAGGAATTTGAAAAGCGCAGAGAACCTATAATGTACTTGAGTTTCACATGTCACAGATTTGTCACCCCCGGCTAGGCAGCAGGGAGAAGTGCATTCACCGCCTCTTCAATATTGGTTGTGACATCGGATAGCAGTTTGTTTTAGGGGAGCTCTGTCGAATTCACACGATCGGTAGCTACGTTAGTGTCCGTCTGACTCAGCGTCTACTTGGGAGACCTACTTGTGTGTCAGTTTAACTTCTTGGGTCATTCTTCTTCTTTCTTCTTCTTCTTCTTCTTCTTCTTTTCTTTTCTTCTTCTTCTCTTCTTCTCTCTTCTTCTTCTTCTTCTTTTCTTCTTCTTCTTTTCTCTTCTTCTTCTTTTCTTCTTCTTCTTTCTCTTCTTCTTCTTCTTCTTCTTCTTCTTCTTTCTTCTTCTTCTTCTTCTCTTCTTCATCATCTTCTATTTGTTCTTGTTTTTATTGTTCTTCTTCTTTTTGTTCTTCTTCTTCTTCTTCTTCTTCTTCTTCTTCTTCTTCTTCTTCTTCTTCTTCTTCTTCTTCTTCTTCTTCTTCTTCTTCTTCTTCTTCTTCTTCTTCTTCTTCTCTTCTTCTTCTTCTTCTTCTTCTTCTTCTTCTTCTTCTTCTTCTTCTTCTTCTTCTTCTTCTTCTTCTTCTTCTTCTTCTTCTTTTCTTCTTCTTCTTTTCTTCTTCTTCTTCTTCTTCTTCTTCTTCTTCTTCTTCTTCTTCTTCTTCTTCTTCTTCTTCTTCTTCTCTTCTTCTTCTTCTTCTTTTCTCTTTCTTCTTCTTCTTCTTCTTCTTCTTCTTCTTCTTCTTCTTCTTCTTCTTCTTCTTCTTCTTCTTCTTCTTCTTCTTCTTCTTCTTCTTCTTCTTCTTCTTCTTCTTCTTCTTCTCTTCTTCTTCTTCTTCTTCTTCTTCTTCTTCTTCTTCTTCTTACTTCTTCTTCTTCTTCTTCTTCTTCTTCTTCTTCTTCTTCTTCTTCTTCTTCTTCTCTTCTTCTTCTTCTTCTTCTTCTTCTTCTTCTCTTCTTCTTCTTCTTCTTCTTCTTCTTCTTCTCTCTTCTTCTTTTCTTCTTCTTCTTCTTCTTCTTCTTCTTCTTTCTTCTTCTTTTCTTCTTCTTACTTCTTCTTCTTCTTCTTCTTCTTCTTCATCATCACCAGCAGCAGCAGAAGCAGCAGCAGCAGCAGCAGATATCACCCGCCTCCATTCATCTCTCTGGCTGGCCTTCTCATCCTAGCTGGTGACACTAAGTGTCATAGGTTCGCCTGATAATTCTCTCTCCAACGTCTTCCTTGTCTGCCTCGTGATCTGGGACCATTCATCTCCCTTGTGTACACAGTTGTTACCTCTCTGTCATCTGCCGCTCTCTCAATATGCCCCAGCCATTTCACTGTATTTGCCTTAATGATGCGATTCCATGTGTCTTAAATTGGAAATAATTGTTGCTGCTGATGATGAATCAATTACCCAGCCTACCCCATCAAATCTGTTACCAGCGATACAATTTCAGTGCCCCGTAGACGCCTTCTTAATTAAATGTTTCGTTTCCGTAAAAATCCCTTAGGTCGATAGATTCTTCTGTTACGTATTCATGGTTGCGTGTTGTAATTGGCTGTCTATAAACTCAGTTGTCCTGCCCAGTGCCTGTAATGCTTATTGTTCCTTTAATAAAGACTTTGGCCGAAACGTTTAATTGTATTTGTGCGCCAATTTTCCATTTCCCCTGTTGAGCTAGTCACACTCGAATCCTGAGTAAGGCTGGGGCTATTTGTGTTGTTGTTAGTCGGGAGCACCATAAAAAAAATAAAAAATCGTATCCTGCACAGTGCGTGGCGACAGCATTACCCATGCTGCTGAAAATACTCAGGCTTGAAAAAATCAAACACTCCTCGGCCCCTCCCCTCCCGTTTTCCACCACCCTTCCCAGAGGGAGATTGCCCTGGAGAAAACCGACCCGTCTGCTATTTTCAGAAACAGGATATCTGTTGCCCATCTCACACATTTGCAGCACCTGCCAGCTCAGGTGATCGTGTGAAAATGGCAGGTCCCAGATAAGAACCGGTTGTCTCGCGTTCAAACGTCATACGTTCATGACTTCACTGCAAATAATTGTCGTACAGCTTCTCCTGCTCCTCGTCCGTCATTTGACGTGCCGATAAGCGTAGGTTGTCATATCTCGCCACTCCTGGCGATCACTAGAATCATGGATCAGGTATCTGTTCTTGTCTCGGCCCATCGGAATGTCCGTCGAAACAAACAGAAACAGAGCGGCACCTTCTGTCTATAAATGTACCCTTGTCTCTCATCGTACTCTCATCGTACTCTCACCATCAATCAAATCTTATTCCCCCCCCCCACCTCATCTCTGTCTACCTCTCACTACATCCTCTCTGTCTACCACTCACTACAATCTCTCTGGCTACCTCTCACTACATCCTCTCTGTCTACCACTCACTACAACCTCTCTATCTACCTCTCACTACATCCTCTCTGTCTACCTCTCACTACATCCTCTCTACCTCTCACTACATCCTCTCTGCCTACCTTTCATTACCTTCTCTCTGTCTACCTCTCACTACATCCTCTCTGTCTACCTCTCACTACATCATCTCTGTATACCTCTCACTACATCCTCTCTGTCTACCTCTCACTACATCATCTCTGTCTACATCTCACTACATCCTCTCTGTCTGCCTCTCACTACATCCTCTCTGTCTAACTATCACTACATCCTCTCTGTCTACTTATCACTACACCCTCTCTGTCTACCTATTACTACATCCTCGCTGTCTACCTCTCAATGCATCCTCTCTGTCTACCTCTCACTACATCCTCTCTGTCTACCTCTCACTGCATCCTCTCTGTCTACCTATAACTACATCCTCTCTATCTACCTCTCAATGCATCCTCTCTGTCTACCTCTCACTACATCCTCTTTGTCTACCTCTCACTACATCTTCTCTGTCTACCTATTACTACATCCTCTTTGTCTACCTCTCACTACATCTTCTCTGTCTACCTATTACTACATCCTCTCTGTCTACCTCTCACTACATCCTCTCTGTCTACCTCTCACTACATCCTCTCTGTCTACCTCTCACTACATCCTCTCTGTCTACCTCTCCCTTTATCCTTCTCTGTCTACCTCTCCCTTAATCATTCTCTGTCTACCTCTCCATACATCCTCTCTGTCTACCTCTCCCTACATCCTCTCTGTCTACATCTCCCTACATCCTCTATGTCTACCTTCCTCTACATCCTGTTTACCTCCCTCTACATCCTGTCTACCTCCCTCTACATCCTCTCTGTCTACCTCTCTCTACATCCTCTCTGTCTACCTCCCTCTACATCCTGTCTTCCTCCCTACATCCTCTCTGTCTACCCCTCACTACATCCTCTTTGTCTACCTCTCCCTTTATCCTTTCTGTCTACCTATCCATACATCCTCTCTGCTAACCTCTTCCTTTATCCTTCTCTGTCTACCTATCCATACATCCTCTCTGTCTACCTGTCACTACATCCTCTCTGTTTACCTCACTACATCTTTCTGTCTACCTCTCCATACATCCTCTCTATCTACCTGTCACTACATCCTCTCTGTTTACCTCACTACATCTTTCTGTCTACCTCTCCACACATCCTCTCTATCTACCTGTCACTACATCCTCTCTGTTTACCTCACTACATCTTTCTGTCTACCTCTCCATACATCCTCTCTATCTACCTGTCACTACATCCTCTCTGTTTACCCTACACCATCTTTCTGTCTACCCCTCACTACATCCTCTCTGTTTACCTCACTACATCTTTCTGTCTACCTCTCCATACATCCTCTCTATCTACCTGTCACTACATCCTCTCTGTTTACCCTACACCATCTTTCTGTCTACCCCTCACTACATCCTTGCAGCAGTGTGGAGAGTTTCCCTAAGCTCTCTTCTCATGTTTGACATTCTGTCCACGTATGCTTGCTTCAACATTGAACTAGTCATATTTCAAACAGCCACTTTCTCTTCTCATGTTTGACAATCTGTCCACGTATGCTTGCTTCCACATTGAACTAGTCATATTTCAAACAGCCACTTTCTCTTCTCATGTTTGACAATCTGTCCAAGTATGCTTGCTTCCACATTGAACTAGTCATATTTTAAACACCCACTTTCTCTTCTCATGTTTGACAATCTGTCCACGTATGCTTGCTTCCACATTGAACTAGTCATATTTCAAACACCCACTTTCTCTTCTCATGTTTGACAATCTGTCCACGTATGCTTGCTTCCACATTGAACTAGTCATATTTCAAACAACCACTTTCTCTTCTCATGTTTGACAATCAGTTTACGTATGCTTGCTTCCACATTGAACTAGTCATATTTTAAACAGCCTCTTTCTCTTCTCATGTTTGACAATCTGTCCACGTATGCTTGCTTCCACATTGAACTAGTCATATTTTAAACAGCCACTTTCTCTTCTCATGTTTGACAATCTGTCCACGTATGCTTGCTTCCACATTGAACTAGTCATATTTCAAACACCCACTTTCTCTTCTCCAGATGCGGCATTGACATAATGTGATACTGGTACGTAGCTGTCAGCGGTTGTTATCACAACAGCAATTGATTCCGGATTATTGATTCACCCAGCGTTCATCTTCTGGAGAACTTACAGCCTTTTGGGGGCCATTCATTGCAAAGTTTTGAAGAGCGGAGTTGAGTTAATCAGCTAGTGATTGTCTCGGATCTTTAGGAAGAGTCAGAAGGTATGTTAGTATATGGCTTGGCTGTGTTTGGTTTGTGGTTGGCATTATTTTGAATGTTTTCTCTCCGTGTGGGTTCTGGGATCCCATTGGGTTGTGGATGAAAAACAACAACAAAGAAGTGACCCCTCTTTCCCTCAACAAGCGTGTCGTAAAAGTGGACTAATTGGGGGTGATTCCTTCAAAGTTGAATAACATTTACCTGAGAGGCGAGGAACCAACAGCTTGTTTACGAATACGCTAGAACTGTAAAACGGATGTGCAGGCAAACACTCACGTTCTGTTGCTAATATAGGTCCAGCAATTGACGAACAACTAGATGTTTCCGTCCAAGTTTACAGCCGGTAAACGCTAGGAAGCAGAATAACAATGTGTTCTGATCAATGTTTTGTTCTTCGTCTCTTCCTCCTCCTCCTTATTCCTTTTCTTCTTCTTTTTCTTCTTCTGTCTGTCTGTCTGTCTGTCTGTCTGTCTGTCTGTCTGTCTGTCTGTCTGTCTGTCTGTCTGTCTGTCTGTCTGTCTGTCTGTCGGTCGGTCGGTCGGTCGGTCGGTCGGTCGGTCGGTCGGTCGGTCGGTCGGTCGGTCGGTCGGTCGGTCGGTCGGTCGGTCGGTCGGTCGGTCGGTCGGTCGGTCGGTCGGTCGGTCGGTCGGTCGGTCGGTCGGTCGGTCGGTCGGTCTGTCTGTCTGTCTGTCTGTCTGTCTGTCTGTCTGTCTGTCTGTCTGTCTGTCTGTCTGTCTGTCTGTCTGTCTGTCTGTCTGTCTGTCTGTCTGTCTGTCTGTCTGTCTGTCTGTCTGTCTTCTTCTGCTGCACAAAGTGCTGATCTGCAACGTATAAAAAACATCACACCACATTTAAAACCACGGCTGTACTCAACAGTCAAATGTGGTCAGTTTTCATGTGTCCAGAAATCGTATTGAAGCTCACCTTAACTCCCCGACGTCTGTGCCATTCTGTGGATTTTCACATTCCAGTAACCAGCAGTTGTTCCGCATTCCCTGTCCCGTTGTGTTGCCCTGGAGAATATACTTGTCAACCTAATGATCTCCCCCTGCTGTAAGTCGTCCGGGGATGCTGTCTGTATGTGTCTGTGGCGAGCAGCCTGTTGGTGGATCAGTTGCCACGCTGACCTTTCACTGTTACAGGCGAGTGGGGTTACTAGTAATCGTCTCATTGAGTGTTTAGAAGGAAGACTGTTACGTCAAAGCGGTTTTTAGAACAGTCGCTCTCTCTCTTTTTTTTCTCTCTCTCTTTCTCTCTGTCTTCTTCTTCAATCCTTCTGTCAGAAAACTTATATCAGGAGGCCGGTAGCCTTTATGAAAGCTATCGTACAGTCTAAATCTTCTCGTGTACCATACAGCTTTGTCTTCATTGTGGTTGGAACATGCCAGATTGCTTCTCTCGTGAGTGTACAGTTGACGCTTTCTGTCTGATTATATCACCGTCTTGCCTTTCTTCTGAGAGTTGAACGTCGACCAGATCCTAAAGTCATCCGCCTCTGCTTCAAGTGTGTCCAGACCGTGATGGTCGATTCTTTCTATGGCAATGACCACATCTGCATTCAGCAGTGAGCACATCAGCATTCTGTCCCATTCTCTCTCTTTCTCTTTCTCTCTCCCCCTCCCTGTCTTTCTCAATTGTCCTTGTTGCCACCACCAACACAGTATCACTTCTTTATCCCATGCATTTTGAAAAAATCTGCATTTCCTGTTGTGTTTCTTATGTTTCCTCTGCTTCACCGCTCTCTCCCTCCCTCCACCGCTCTCTCCCTCCCTCCACCGCTCTCTCCCTCCCTTCACCGATATCTCCCTCCCTCCACCGCTCTCTCCCTCCCTCCACCGCTCTCTCCCTCCCTTCACCGATATCTCCCTCCCTCCACCGCTATCTTCCTCCCTCCATCCCTCTCCCTTAACCTTTCAATCCCTCCACCTCTCCATCCCTCCCTGCACCTCTCTCCATCCCTCCCTGCACCTCTCTCCATCCCTCCCTGCACCTCTCTCCATCCCTCCCTGCACCTCTCTCCATCCCTCCCTGCACCTCTCTCCATCCCTCCCTGCACCTCTCTCCCTCTCCTCTCTCACTTTTTATTCTCCTGTTAAGGCTGTTTTCTCCCCCCCCCGATAATCTAGTAAACTGCCACACCTACTGGACGCACACAGACTACACACATATACACACTCACGCAGACCACACACACACACACTACACGTACACGTCTTCCCATCACTTTCTTCCCCAACCACCATCTCGTTTCTGCTGTCCCTTTGCAGCCACACACACTCACACAAACACGCGCACACAAACACGCACACACCACACATACACGTCTTCCTATCACTTTCTTCCCCAACCACCATCTCGTTTCTGCTGTCCCTTTGCAGTCACAAACTCACCAACGCACAAACACGCACACACGCACACACCACACTGCACACACAGCACTACACTCACACAACACACACACACACTGAACACACACAGAGCGTCTAGACTAGTCAAAACTTGGGCCCCGGATCGACAGACAGTAAACTGCCGGTGTATGCACGTACTTTGCTTGTTTCGGAAGTTAAAGGTTTCTTGATAGCTGGAGTTCAGTAATTGTCACACTTGATCACCCTGTGGGTTCCAGGGACCCCATTTTATGGACGGGGAGGGGGAGGGGGCGGAGGTGTAAGACAACTAATAAGGGTTGTTTCTTTCTAAATCGACCCAAAGTTCTTGGGTTCAAATCCGCATCGAAGGCAAATATATATATATATATATATATATATATACTATATATATATATATATATATATATATATATAAAAATATATATATATATAAATATATATATATATATATATATATATATATATATATATATATATATATATTAGCTGTACCCAGTTTAAAAAGTTCCGTTAAAAGTTATCAGATCAAACGTAGATTGAGGCGGCTTCATATTGTCACAGGTACTAACGACAAATGGACGTTGCGGCTATAGGGTCCTCATCAGCACATTGCATGGATACACAACACCACACATACGAACGAGAATACATAAACTAACATAACTGAAGTATGTGCGGAAAAAAAAAAATCGCATATCTGTCTGGCCAGATGAATGTCTGGTTCATGTGTGACCACCGGAAATAAATACTAGCCCGACAAAAGCTGTCAACAGGAAGGACCGTGATCTAAAAATATTAGATAAAAATATGTTGGAAGTTAAGTTCCACTAAGCAAATGTGAACCCATTAGATAGGGTACCCAATAGGGTAATTTAATGTTATACGACCAGATCTCGTTGGCTTCGAGATTTCGTAGGGAATCCCTAGGCGTTTTCTTTGATAATACCATATTGTGGGGGTGGGGGGAGGGGGTAGCGTTAGGGCTAATGTTAAATGACTAGCGACTACTACTAAGCCTCGCTTTAAACCCCCCCTCCCCCCCTATACTATGGGACGTTCTGGGAATTTTCCCTACTAAATCTCGAAGCCGACGAGATGCTGTCGTTTAACATTAAAGAACCTGCGAAGGTTCTCAAGGGACTCAAGAACATTACATTTGCTGTGACCTCCTTGTCGGGCACACCTTGGTGACCCCGGGAATTGGAATGCATCTGCAGTCCAAGGAGAGCTCCATGGAAAAGTGCTGGGAAGTAAAAGCAGTCTACGTGATGTTGACCATATTATCCATCGAGCACCCATAAGTCTCTGGAAATTAGACTTCAGCAGTATGCCTAAATTCCTAATGGCGTAAGAGCGACCCTTTACTAGCTAAACGCCATGAAATAAAAAGACAGAAATGTGATTTTTGTTGTCCTTGTGGACTTACGTCAGTTAATTGATTGATTGAATTCTTGCTCGTACTTGTGGTATTGTATATGTATGTAATGTGCTGATGAAATCTCTATAGTCGCAACGTTGACTTGTCGTTTGTTGCTATGTGATGTTGTGAAGCTGACTGAGTTCTTTAATTTTGTACGACCACATCTCGTCTTCTTCGAGATTTGGTAGGGAAATCCCCAGAACGTCCCATAGTATTGGGGAAAAAGGGGGGGGGGTGGTTAGGGTAGTCGCTTAGTAGTAGTGGCTATTTATTTAACACAGCCCTAACCCTATCTCCCCCACCCCCATAATATGGTAAGGTCCAGGAAAACCCCAAGTGATGCCTAGGAATTCCCTACGAAATCTGAAAGCCGACGAGATGTGGTCGTATAAAAATTAAAGATTGGTTTTTCTTTTCGTTTGGTTTAATATCTTTTCACAGAATTAAGGGTAAGTAGAGGATAACGAGCAATTGCTGTTATTTTAACTACCCGTATCTGAACATGTTGGTCTGTATTTATAATTGCAAGCGTTTATTGCTCGGTACCTGCCTAGTTTCAAGTTCCCAGTTGCGTACTCTCACACGCAGACGCCAATGACGTCAAGAGCTGTGAAGATGCGCGGGAATCCCCCCCATTTTCTAGAATTGTGGCGCCAGAAAATGTTAGATAAACGAAAGAAAGATTTCAAGTCGACCGACTGTGTGGAGTATAAATGATGGACCGGGCATTTCTAGAAATAGACTTGATTGGCGTTCTTTTCTAGTTTTCGCGGTCCCGGAAAATGAGATAAATATTTCGGGAAATGGTTGATGGTCGAGGCTTCTCTTTTGCCTTTCTAATTCCCAGTGGAGCATAAGGCCCTCAACCAACTGACGCCAAGTCGTTCCATCCTTCGCAGCTCTCCCCATGACCTCCCTGCTTTTTTGACTTCAATCTCTAGCTCCCTTGCCTTGTTTTGTTGAAAGTCTTCCTTTATTTCCATGCCCCCTGTGGGTTCCAGTGTAAAGACATTCTAGCTATATTGTTCTCACGTTTTCTCAGTGTGTCCTGTTTAACGCCAGCATCTATTCTTCCCTCTTGGTCTACTGGAGCTTGTTGAAGTCTCCCTCAAAGCTCTTCATTAGGGATTCATACCATTTAATTTCCTCTGTAATGCGCGTCACCAGTTAGAGAATGTCTGTAGTTTATTAGTAATTGCCTTAGTTGTTCTCCATATTTCCACTCCATACAAGAGTTAACTGATTTGGCATTAGAATAACAAATGTTTAAGTTTAGTATAAGTTTTGATTTCTGTCGACCTCCACTAATTCCCCAGTGTTCTGAAAGCTCCTCTAATTTCAACATCTCGAGTGTATTGTAATGTCTCCGTGAGTTCGGTTGAGACTGAGGCACATGCGGACATGTACACACAATTTTCTCTTTTTTTGGGGGGAAAACATTATTATAAAAGTTCAATTTTCAGCTACTGTTGCATTTGCTGCGACTTACAGTTAGGGCAGGGATTTTTTCACATAGACTTCTAGTAATGTCCCCCTAGTCTCTGAGTAGTAAGATCGGACGCCCATGTGTATTACTGTGCACGAAAAAAAAAAAAAAAAAAAGAAGAAAATCCATTCGCATTTGCAAATCGAAACGGGCAAAAATTTGCAGTCAAAAGTCTACCCAAAGTATTTCAGGACACCTGCCGGTGCTACAGAGTTCGTGCGCTGCGCGAGAATTTTTGGACTCCGACTTGAGTTGGAAGTAGAACGGAGCACTTATGAGGTACCTTTTGGCTCGCCGCGGAGCCGTTGTAGTGTAGCGGCTAGGCGCTCGCCTGCGGATCAGAAGGACGTAAGTCTCGAGTACTGACTGAGCCGGACTTTAAAAAAAAAAAATGCTTTGGCTTCCAGGTCGATCTAGCGTCGAATGGGTACCCTTGTGCCATGATGTTGATGCGTTGTTTAAAGCTTAAACTTTAGGCCTGAAACCTTAAAGTTCTAGAGCGGGCCAGTTCAGAGTTGACTCCCAGCCTACATTGTTGAACATGCTGGTTAAACATGAAAGCCACCAAGACAATTCACATGATATTGATCCGCGGTCCTGCTTGCTAGGCGTCTGAGGGCCAGGTGTGGCTCGCGGGCCGCCAGTTGAATAAGCCTGGTTTAGAGAATCTGATATATGTGGGCTGGAGCTTTGTTTCTGAGAGACGAAGAGATGCAACAGCATCAGTAAAATGGGTATGCACGCAAAACTCAAGCTCTGGATCAAGACCAGAGCCCAGAAGTGGACGAACAACCAGCACTTTCTCGTCGGTTTACAGCTGGTGAGCGTTAAGAAGAAGTTGAGTCGAGCCAAGAATTGACATCACAGCACTCGAACATTCCCATGCGCGCTCCGTCCTTATCTTCAGCAGCCAGCGTAGAGTTCCAACACTGATGGTAACGGTCACATTCTGGTTATATGTCTGTTAGACAAATAAATGCTACCCATATACCTTATACAGGGAACCGTAGCTCAGTGGGTTTCAGAAAGATATGTTTCGTTGTAGTATTACCAGGTTTTCTTCTTTCGTCTCCCATCCAACGCCGCCATGTTTTCAGCACTTCTTGGCTCGCTGGGAAGCCGCTGTGGTACTGTAGCGGCTAGATGCTGGCCTGCGGATGGAAAGGTCGTAAGGTCGAGTACCGATGGAGCCGGACTTTCAACACACACTCAGAAATTACCTTGGCTCTCATGTCGACCCCGCTTTGAGTGGGTACGAGGAATAGTCCTGGGAAGTTAAGGCGGCCTGCGTGATGCTGACCGCATCACCCACAAAGTGCCGATTGGTCTATAAAAGATAGTTCTAGCCCTTGATACCCAATACGCTTCAAGGCTTGAAAAATAATTGTGCTTGACTGACTGGGCTCGCCAGAACTGGCCTTATTTTCTCCATGAGTTCCGCATTAGCGATTTGGTCATACTGTTTGAACAAACCCCATTATTCTGTTAAATCATCAATGAAATACCCCCTCCGTTTAAACCAGCATATTGCACTTGCCCCCCCCCCCCACCCGCCCGCGCTTCTTCCCTGTGAAATGGTACATGTGGTTTGCAAACATCTTTCACGCCCACGGCTTTCTGTTCTACGCCACACGATTACCTTTCTCACAGAGAACTCAACCGAGCGCTCTTAATCCAAGTATACACGTCTCGGTGTTTGCGTCATTCTGTATTTGCTTTCTGCTGTCCTTCAACCGTCCTTGCACACAGGGGGATGAAGAACTTTCACGGTCTTCCTTGATGAGTCCCTCGCTGGGACCTTTATTTCCAGCATTGCAGCGGTTTTCATCTTTTCTAAAGTCAGTGTTTCTGATTTCATAGTCTTTCTTGATCAGTTCCTCGGTAAGAGTGACGCTGGTCTCCTCTCGCCCCAGCTCATATACACACTAGCTCACTTTTGATAGTAGTTCCTGAACCTTTCATTTTGGCACAAGGTTACGGAGGTGTTCCGCAATGCCAATGATATCGCTTTTTGTATATTTCAGCACTAAAAAAAAAAAAAAAAAAAAAACGGTTCTAACACAAACGCCCCCTTCTCCCAAAGAGTTCTGCAACCTATGTCAAAGGCATTCTCTTTCTATGAATGAAAACGTAAATGCAAGACATCACAGAAAGCAAACAACAGAGCGGGACATATACATAACCTTCGGGTAAGTCGACCAGCCTCAAAAAACTTGTAAATAAAAGTGACCTTTTACTCTATTTGAGGAGATAAACGTAAACCTAACCAGTTCCTCTTTAGGCCCTAGGGTTCTTCTGTTGAAAATGGCAGCGTTTTTCATTTTTTTCTAAAGTCAGTGTCTCCGAGTCCATAGTCTTTTCTTGATCAGTTCTTTCGTGTGATTCTTCTTTTGAGTATGATTCTTCTGTTGAGCGTTGCAACGGTTTTTATCCTTTCTAAAGTTATTGTCTCCGCTTTCTCAGTCTCTCCTGGCTGGGATCATTCTTTTGAGCGTTGTAACGGTTTTTATCCTTTCTAAAGTTATTGTCTCCGATTTGATGGTCTGAGTGGCGAAGCGATCAACCTGTTTACCTCGAGCTCTGAAGATCGTTGGGTCTTTCACAGACTGCCTCTTTTGGCCTACGGGTGCCGTTTTTACAGGCATTTAGGAGTATCGTTGCTGGAGTTCGTTCGGCGAGGCTAAGGTAATCCCCGGAACCTTACTAATCTGTCTTTGCCACCTCTGGGTAATGAACCGGTAAACACTCTCTGGGTAGACCAGCTGCCAACGATCATACCACCGCGGTATGTTTTTTAAAAAAAGAGCTAGTTGTGTATCCTTTACATGGCGTCGCAGGATCATCCCTAGAATTTTTGGACCGTTTGTGATTTTCCTAAGCATTTTTACGTTCAGTAGTATGCTATTGCTCAGTAAGTGGTCGGCCGTCAATACTAATGTCTAAACCAAGGCAACGCGGTCTTTAATGGAATCTTGAACCCCGGAATTATCAAGCACGTTCACAACGCATATAGCGTCCACCCACGACAGCCTTGACCCTCGGCCATTGCGTCCCTTGGTGCTGCAAACGCTTGCACCCCGAGGTGCCGTGGGCATATGCCATGGGTACAGCGGCATTAATGAAGAAAAGTCGGCTGAAAATTGTGAAATTTAAAAAAAAGGGCATGAAGAAACTTAAGTTTAAAATTTAAATTGTCTTTTCTCGCCACTGTCAAAAATAGTTTGTTTGTTTGTTTGAGAACCGCTGCGTTAGCCCCACTTGGTGACGTTAACAGCATGGCCCGTCAGATGGAGCCGGTCGTGAATATCACTAAAGTATGCCCCCCCCCACCCCAAGCCCCTTTCCCCCCCGCCTCATTGAAATGTTTCTTAATTGATACGTCAAGCGTCGGGCGTGTCAACTGCAATTTTCTTCAGGATGACTCTAAGTGAAGATGCGCAGCGTGCCATGTTTCAGCAGCGCGGGGAGCTAACTTGGCACAGAGTGCAATGCACTTTAACAGGACAGTTGCAGGGCTGCCAGTGATGGGTTTTTACCCCTAGATCTAGTTTTTTTTTTGACGCCTAGGGTTAGGATTTTTTAATTTCTTTTTTTTTCTTTTTAAATATATCCTTATATATAAATGGGTAAATGCTAGGTTTCCTAACTATAAAATGTGTACCTTTTAACAATCTGAGTTTTTTTATTTTGTTTTTTTGTTCTTTGCTTATGTATTGCTTGGGTTTTTGTTTAGCTTAGCTGGGTTTTTGTTTAGCTTAGCTGGGTTTTTGTTTAGCTTAGCTGGGTTTTTGTTTAGCTTAGCTGGGTTTTTGTTTAGCTTAGCTGGGTTTGTGTTTAGCTTAGCTGGGTTTTTGTTTAGCTTAGCTGGGTTTTTGTTTAGCTTAGCTGGGTTTTTGTTTAGCTTAGCTGGGTTTTTGTTTAGCTTAGCTGGGTTTTTGTTTAGCTTAGCTGGGTTTTTGTTTAGCTTAGCTGGGTTTTTGTTTAGCTTAGCTGGGTTTTTGTTTAGCTTACTTAGCTGGTTTTTTGTTTAGCTTAGCTGGGTTTGTGTTTAGCTTAGCTGGGTTTTTGTTTAGCTTAGCTGGGTTTTTGTTTAGCTTAGCTGGGTTTTTGTTTAGCTTAGCTGGGTTTTTGTTTAGCTTAGCTGGGTTTTTGTTTAGCTTAGCTGGGTTTTTGTTTAGCTTAGCTGGGTTTTTGTTTAGCTTAGCTGGGTTTTTGGTTAGCTTAGCTGGGTTTTTTGTTTTAGATTAGCTGGGTTTTTGTTTAGCTTAGCTTGGTTTTTGTTTAGCTTAGCTGGGTTTTTGTTTAGCTTAGCTGGGTTTTTGTTTAGCTTAGCTGGGTTTTTGTTTAGCTTAGCTGGGTTTTTGAAACAAATCCTATTGGTAGCCTTGGTTGTACGAACGGACCAGCGCGGAGAGGGAATCGTTTCATTCAAGCCAGCGCGGAGAGGGAATCGTTTCATTTCGGAGAGGGAATCGTTTCATTCAAGCCAGCGCGGAGAGGGAATCGTTTCATTCAAGCCAGCGCGGAGAGGGAATCGTTTCATTCAAGCCAGCGCGGAGAGGGAATCGTTTCATTCAAGCCAGCGCGGAGAGGGAATCGTTTCATTCGAGCCAGCGCGGAGAGGGAATCGTTTCATTCGAGCCAGCGCGGAGAGGGAATCGTTTCATTCGAGGAGTAAGGTTAACGCGAGAAGTGTCTTCTCTGACGGTTACAATGACATGGCTACCATGTGGGAGTATACAGCATGTTCACATTCCAAGTTTTACAGCTGTTTAGCAGCATTGATTCGTCAGCACAAGAAGACATCTCATACAAAACATATTCATTCCCACCCTGTGCTGCCAGTGCTAGACATGTTCACTCACAACAAAACATAAAAGAATTAGTAACCATGGAAATGAGGTGTCTGAGAAAGAGTGACCAGAAGAGATAAAATCAGGAATGAGGTCACACGTGATAAAGTCGGCACAGAACCAATTCTAAATTACATAGAGAGACAGCAAATCCAATGGTTTGCCCAGTTCGAGAGAATGCTTTCTGATGCTATACCATGCAAGCCATATACCAAAAGAGGAGAGGGACGTAGAGCAGAGGTAGACCAAGAACACGATGGAAGGATAACATCAGAGAAACTCTACAGTACCACGATGTGTCTTTGGTCGAAGCAGCCAGAAGAGCACGAAGCAGGACCTTATATCTCCCTCGACACCCGAAGCAGCCAGAAAAGTACGAAACAGGACCTTATATCTCCCTTGACACCCGAAGCAGCCAGAAGAGCACGAAGCAGGACCTTATATCTCCCTCGACACCCGAAGCAGCCAGAAGAGCACGAAGCAGGACCTTATATCTCCCTTGACACCCGAAGCAGCCAGAAGAGCACGAAGCAGGACCTTATATCTCCCTTGACACCCGAAGCAGCCAGAAGAGCACGAAGCAGGACCTTATATCTCCCTTGACACCCAAAGCGGTAAAAGAGGACATACAGAAGAAGATTTACTTCCACCAAGACCAAGAAGAAGAAGATTCGGCGTGACATTTCTGTACCCGTTTTCTTATACTTAACGAGAAACCTGTCGCATAACATTTTAAAAAATCTTTTGAAATGCCACCTTTACCTGGCATATCCTGCTCTTAATCTTACTTTGCGCATCTTCCATCAGATGTTATCACGTGTTGTTGATAATCCACGTAAAATTACTACAGTAATAGGGCGAAAAGTAATAGTAAAGTATAGATCCCTTTTCACGCCTTTAGGCGCATCGGGCATATGGAAAGAGCACCTATATTTTTACAGACCAATCGGCACTAGATGGGTAATGTGGTCAGTATTACGCCGGCCGTCTTGACTTTCCTCAGGACTTACATCCTGGTACCCTTTTTAGGCTAGGTCGACCTGCGACGCCCCACTGCAGCCAGCAGTGACGAGGGCGAAAAAAATGGTATTAATACAGCGCAGTAATTTAGATTGCTGTCTGTGCTGAGTTAGCGAAATGACCAAGCCACACAGAAAACTGCTGGTGTTATGAACTAATATAACCACTACCTAGATAGTATGTGCCTGCCTATAAATCACACCCCATATAACGAGCGGTATATTATCAGATAAGATTTAAAAAAACCTTACCTGGCGCATACAAACCTGTCCTCAATGCCTTTGCTCACCAACATAAGCGCTGCAACCTAGGGGTTCACGTCCCTTGACGCCCCCACACCCGCCTCTCCCCCAAATAATAAATAAAACTCCCAAATCGCCTGCAGCTGGGATCGAACCAGGCAGTTTTAAAGCTAATTCCAAACGCCTAAACCACAAATTGCTGCTGGTCTGGTACATGTGCGCGTTAGCACAGTCGATAAAAGGATCGCTTTCAAATCCAGCTGCGACTCGCTGCAGCCCAAGGTCGGTATTCGAAACCTGGCGGCTTTTGGGGTTCACCCAGTCTCTAGGAAATGGGTATCAGAGTTGACACTCTGGGGTAAATGGAGGAACGTCGCTGTAGCCACAGAGTAACGTGCGAACGGCGACACAGGCGGACAATTCTTATCACTGTCCGTACTGGTGGCAGAAGAGCACTTATGGTTTATAACCATATGCCATGACGCTGGTTCTTCATCTCCCGACTTTTATCTCCCGAGTTTTATGTGGAGTGGAAACTGAGCTAGCTGACGTAGATTTTGGAATGGAACGCCTATGGAAATATCCCTACTGCTGTGTTGTCGATTCTTAACACAACTCAAAACCCAAATTTGGCTGCGTTTGATCTTTTATTACTTAGTGTAGTTGTCTCATCAGCAATGTGGCATTAATTGTTCCTCAAACTATAGCCTGTTCATGCCCTAATTGTTACTCCAGCAGTCTTGAACTATGTGGCCAGAAGAGAACATTGAAAACATATTCGACGTATAGCTGAGTTCAAGAATGTTAAGAATTTTGACGTTTAGCCTAGATCAGTGATTCCCATACTGTGCGCCGCGGCGCCCCGGGGAGCAGCGACCTCTTCACAGGGGCGCTGTGAAATATTGTAAAAGCTTCATAATTAATTTAACCAAGACACGAATAGTCATACTTTTACTTAGGTTAGGGCAGGTCTTTCTGTATATGTATAAATAGAGAAGGCCGTGGTTAGGGCGACGTGGAAAAACTTTGATTGAAAAAAGGCGCCACGACCAAAAAAAAGTTTGGGAGTCACTGGCTTAGATCAAGAATCTGAACAGCTGTAACACTTTATCACTGGACTTGTTATTTCGCTGACTGTGGGCGTTTATGAGTACACATGCCGTTTCCTTTTATTTGATTTTGGTCGTATCGTATTTTTGGGTGTATTACTTGTAATATTGTGGGAATATAGCTAGAACGGAAAGACAGTAAAAGGGGAACTCTTTAAGTATTCGGGAGCTTTTATTATATTTACTTCTACTACAGCTGTGACGACCACAATCCCGCCGCTGCTATTACTCTCTCTCTCTCTCTCTCTCTCTCTCTCTCTCTCTCTCTCTCTCTCTCTCTCTCTCTCTCTTTCTCTCTCTCTCTTTTATTGTTTTGGTTTCCATGAAATACGACCTGTTCTTCTGTAGTTCCACGTCTCCGGAGACTGTTCGATTTTCTAGTTGCTTGTTCACTGTCCTAGTTTCTGCACTATACAGCGGAGTTGAGTATATATAAGATTGGGCGATTCTTATCTTAAATTCGGTGACCTAACGCTAGGACAAAACAAAAGCACGCACGGCTTGCTTGTTTCAGATTTGTGTCCTTGCCAGCCCTCCATATTCCGGACTGCCGGTTACTTTGTTGTCCCTGGGGTGGGGTGGGGGGGGGGGGGGGGGGGGGGGGGGTGCCAAAATAAACCTTACGGTTAAACGGCGACTACCGCGGTTTGTTCCTGCAAGATTCTCATTCTTGAGGTTCTGCGAACTACACTCCTGAAGGGCAGACCTGTTCAGTCTTCCATTTCTTCAGAGCGTGAATAGCATTTTTAGGTCTATCTCCAGGCCACTGAAGCTTGAACTCTCTGAATCCAACGATCAGCTCTGCTCATATCGACTGCACAACTTCTGTTTACCCCACTCACACGTTTATGAATGTTCAATACACTTGCTTTTTTCCGCAGTCAGAAATACTAACAAATATCTGTTTGTAACATACATTTTCATCGAGTGACGTCTTAACAAATTAATGGAGCTGTTATTTTACTATACTGATGTACATAAAATACAAACATTTTAAATTACAGTGTGCGAAATGCCCACATCAGAAAGAGACAATTTACATTCTTTGGACATGTGGCGAGAAGGTGAAAACTGGAGTACATCGTGACAGTAGGAAAGTTGGAGCTGAAGAGAGACAGAGGGAGATTGAGAGAAAAGATGCTGGACAGTTTGACATCATAGCATGCAGGATCATCTGTGACAGAGTTGATTGAAAGTTGACGAGACAGAGGTTTTTGGATAGACGTGGCTACCAACGCCACACGGCATGGACTTTAGGAAGAAGAAGAAGACGAAGAAGAAGAAGAAGAAGAAGAAGAAGAAGAAGAAGAAGAAGAAGAAGAAGAAGAAGAAGAAGAGAAGTGTGATATTTGTAACTTCATTTGTTCGCTGAGAAAATAAAATTGTGAGACATTACTTTCTGAATGCCCGTTGTAAATAAAAGATATCAAGCTGGGAGATCGTCAACAAGACACGTATTTTATATACTGTCTGTGAACAGCCAGTAGAAGCATAGAAATCGATAACAGTAACTTCACAAAGGCCTACCAGAATGTCGTCGCATAGTTGCAAACAGCGAGTTGAGCTTTGTTCTACACCAGTGTTCTTGAAAAGTTTAGATGGGCCGCCACAAGTGCCTGCCTAATTATGTGCCATGTTAGGATGTGTTGTTGGTTATCTTCAGCAATTGATGTCTGTATGCTTTAACACCCTAAGGATGAGAATCAAACGGGTACAGATCCCAGAAACCACATTCAGGTGCATAAAACTATAATACCATCACATTCACTGCATCTCAGAAGATCAGGTACAACTCCAGAGGACGGCCGCGAAAATATGGATCGACAACATTAAAGACACTCTACGCCTTCTTGGCATGACAGTAGTTAGTGCCAACCAGCATGCACTGGATCGCAAATTATTCATCCTCACGACGCTTAATAGCAGAAGTGGTTATAGTGATAATGATGGTGGCACCTAATTCTTCTTCTTCTTCTTCTTCTTCTTCTTCTTCTTTTTGTTGTTGTTGTTGTTGTTGTTGTTGTTGTTGTTGTTGTTGTTGTTCTTCTTCTTCTTCTTCTTCTTCTTCTTCTTCTTCTTCTTCTTCTTCTTCTTCTTCTTCTTCTTCTTCTTCTTCTTCTTCTTCTTCTTCTTCTTCTTCTTCTTCTTCTTCTTCTTCTTCTTCTTTTTGTTCTTCTTCTTCTTCTTCTTTTTGTTCTTCTTCTTCTTCTTCTTTTTGTTCTTCTTCTTCTTTCTTCTTCTTCTTCTTCTTCTTCTTCTTCTTCTTCTTCTTCTTCTTCTTCTTCTTCTTCTTCTTCTTCTTCTTCTTCTTCTTCTTCTTCTTCTTCTTCTTGTTCACCAGCTATTAACTTTGGCGGACATTTCTGCTCGTTCGTCCACTTCTGAACTGCAGTCCTGTTCCAGAACCTGAGTGATGCGTGCGCACCCGTGTTACTGAACTGACTCATTTGTATGCAGGCTTAGTTCATTGCCTATGAGGGAGGTGCACTCCGACTTCGAAGGAAGCTCCAAGTTAGTCGACTCTTACGACATGTTTTGGTTAGGCAGTGGGTCTATTCCCCCTTCCATCCCATAATAGCGCCCATGAACCCACTCGGGAAGACACTTGATAGTTACGCAACATATAGCCCAGTCTGGTCTAGGCATGAGTACAGTAACTCATGTAAGGGCTTTATGATTCCTGCAAAGTCAATGTGGCATCGTTAACTTCAGTGTTGTTTCTGTGTTTCGTTAGCAGCCATTGGGCCGCGAAACAGATCCCTTGATTTTGTCAGGCCGCAGTTGTATAAATGTTTAATGTTCAATGTTGAATTAGGTATCAACATCACAACACTAGGGACACTCCCATCAGTGCTCAGTCCCCATCTTCAGCAGCAAGCGAAGAGTTCCAATCCTGATGGTACCAGTAACCGCCTGAGTGTATATCCGTCTCATCCTTTCCCTGAGTGTTGAGCGTCGGCCAGATCCCCTGGTAACTCTTCACAGTGCCATTCTCCTTAGACTGTAATAATTTATCTGTCCCTCCGCACTGTTCACTCGCTTCCAAAGGGCCCTCACAATATCTAACTTGTGGTGCAGAGCCGGCTGGTGTATACGGGTTGAAGAACACTGTGTTACTTAGGATACATTCCTGAAGTTTTGCAGGCAGATCAAGCGAGTGCCAGAGATGGGTGGGAGATACGACCCGGATACGGTTAGAGTGCATGTGTTTTGCCGTCTTGTTCATCGTTCGTGACCGGAATTCATAAATCTTTGACTATGTATGTGTTTGTTTCTTTTGTGCCTGACGTATGTTAATTGTTTCGCACTAAACAATTTTGCTAAAGAAAATATTTCGCTGTGATGTTTCTTGAACGTAGCCAGAATTGATACATTTTTAAATTCCATCTATTTCTGTTCTTGCCGACAGCTGTTAATTGTTTCTACGTCTTCAGTTTGTCTGAAGAGCGTATTTTGACGTAATGTATATTGATTAGCGTCTGTGGCTCAGGCGTTGCGAACGCGCTTCGAAATGCCGTGTTGCTGGGTTCGATCCCTACTGCGGGCCTTGTGCCTTGCGTTGGTTTCGACAGTGGTATCGAGAAGCCGACCGTCCAGGAAGCAATGGCAAACTACTGGACGTAAATTTGCCTAGAAAAACCTCAAAAGCAAAAAAAAAAAAAAAAAAAATAATGCTGGGGTTGATTGTGCAGCGTCCTGGAAAGGATACGCAACTGACTTTTATATTGATTGATTAGAGGTGAAGTACTGACATTTTAAAAGATCTGAATATCATGAAATACTGGCTGATTAACAGCATCTTGCCTTGAAAGCTAAAATATTTTAGTTTTATCAAGCGCCGTGGCGGATTGGAAAAAAATAAGAATAGAAGAAGGCATGGTACCAGGAAGGCGGGGCCCGGGGCCGACCAGCTTGAAGATGGGCACAGGATATAAATGACTGCTTGAATATGAAAGTACACTAGACGAGACAGCTGGCGAGGGACCAACTTTCTTCCAGGCAGACCGGGATAAGAGCGACGTTCCGTGAAGGACCTGCTACATGATGATGATGGATATTGATTGCCGCGGCTAGGATTGAGAGTTGTCTATTCTTTACACGACGCTTAGAAGCAACCACACCCCCCCCTCCACCCCCCCCCCAACATTCGTTAGCCGTTCGTGACGTTACTACACAGTTGAATGTTCAGTAGGGCCTCAGTCCTTTGTGAACGGTCGACGCTCCCCATCATTGCCGAAGTCAACACAAGGCGGTCTGATGTTAAATGACATGCAGCCGAATCGAACCGGATCTTCTAGAGTTACGAAACCTCCCTCCTAGCGCCTATACCACAAATGCCTAAGTTGATACATTATTTGCTCCCTCTGTCTATCTCCCGTGTCTCTCTGCCTATCTACCTGCAGTCTCTCTCTATCTCCCGTCTATCTATCGCTCTCTTTACCTGTCTATCTATATCGCTCTCTTTACCTATCTCCTGTATCTCTCTCTCTCTCTCTGTGTGTGTGTGTTTACTCTCCCTCTCTCTCTATATATCTTTCTATCTGTCTCCCGTCTCTTTCTCCACCCACCCCTTTGTTTTCTAGATTGGCAGACTTAACCTTTACCCTTAGGGGGGTCACGTGACGCTGCCAGAGATTCTCATTTGGGCTCTATGGCCCCATTTGTGGAGACAAACAAGGGGGTGGGCTAGAAAGGCGACTTATAATTGCATATCTTGACTGTGAAGATATCGCAGCCATGACACAATGTGCCAACAACTTTTAATGGCGAGCGTATTAAAAGAAGCTGCCAGAGAGAGAGAGAGAGAGAGAGAGATAGAGAGAGAGAGAGAGAGAGAGAGGGGGGGGAGAGCGAAAAAGAGATCCCCTATGAATCCGGCTGCACAATACAAAATCAATATCGTGACCTCCCTAAATGTTAGCAAACCCCACATACTGACTGACGTTCTAAGCCGATTACTTGTTGTTGCTGATTGTAATTTGCCCTATATGTACGTCTGCCCCCCCCCCCTTTCACCCCTACTGACTACTTTCTCTCTCGCTTTCTCTCTCTCTCTCTCTCTCTCTCTCTCTCTCTCTCTCTCTCTCTCTCTCTCTCTCTCTTGAAACTCTTCCGAATGATCATCATCATGTAGCAGGTCCTTTGCACAACGTCGCTGTCATCACGGTCTGCCTGAAAGAAACTCAGTCTCTCACCAGCTCTCCCGCCTCATGAACTTTCATTCTCGAGGATTCACTTATATCCTGTGCCCATCTTCGTATTGGTCGGCCCCTGCCCTCCTTTTTGGTACCATGCCTTCTGCTATACTTTTTTTCAATCCGTCGTGGCGCTTGATATGACCAAAATATTTCAGCTTCCGAGACAGGATGCTGTTTATTAGCCAATCTTCCTTGATGTTCTGATCTTTCAAGATGTAAGTATTTCTCCTCTTCTTTGTCCAAGATATTCTGAGATTCACTGTTAAAAAATCCCATTCAGGGCCTCAAGAGGTCATATAGTTAAACACACGGAATAGGAACACTAGGAACTGTGCTTTGCGTTTCATTTGAACCAAACTCTCGAGTCTTCGGTGGTACAGTTGTAAGTATTTCACCTATCAAGCGGGTGATCGGTGTTCGATTCCCCGCCGGGTGATACATCTTTTGAACCCGTATAAGGGCGGTTGGGACGTTGCGGTTTACAGCTAGTCTGCAATATCTGCGCCTTTCGCCCCAACATATCCGATTTCAGCAAAGTCCGAATTTGTCAACTTTTATAAAACTGCTTTTTAGGTGGCAGTGGAGCTATCCTTCTCCACCCTCCCCACCCTCCATCAAACATGTGGCCCTGGAACCCACAAGACGAGTCACTGGTAATGTAAACAGTGGATCAAAAACTATTCCTCACCACGACGCTTTAATGGATCGAAAACTACTCTTCCCCACGCCACTCAAACAATGGATCAAAATCTATTCCTCCCCACGGCGCTTTAATAAAACGAAAACTATTCCTCCCTACGCTGCTTCAATAAAACGAAAACTATTCCTCCCCACGGCGCCTAAATGAAACGAATACTATTCCTCCCCGCGACGCTTCAATAAAACGAAAACTATTCCTGCCCACGACGCTTCAATAAAACGAAAACTATTCCTGCCCACGACGCTTCAATAAAACGAAAACTATTCCTGCCCACGGCGCTTAGCTAAATTTCCAAACAATTGCTATTCATTGAGCAATAACAGCAAAAGTGAAAACTGATGATGATGGCCTAAATGTTTTTACTACATAACCTCTTGAGGCTTTCAAAGGGATGTTTTTCGCAGTGAATAATTTATGACAGATATTCGGAGGAGTGCCCTTGTCTGCCTATTTGCAGGTTTGTGTGTGTGTGTGTGTGTGTGTGTGTCTTGTTTTGTTTGAAAGCGTTATTTTGATGTTATTGCTCTGGTCCGAGGTGGCGCACGGCTTATGTTTAAGAAGAAGAAGACGGAGACGAAAAAAAAGAAGAAGAAAGAAATAAAGGAAAAAAGAAAGGAAAGAGAGAAAGAAAGAAAGAAAGAGAGAGAGAGAGAGAGAGAGAGAGAGAGAGAGAGAGAGAGAGAGAGAGAGAAAGAAAGACAGAAAGAAAGACAGAAAGAAAGACATAAAGAAAGACAGACCGACCGACCGACCGACCACCGACCGACCGACCGACCGACCGACCGACCGACCGACAGACAGACAGACAGACAGACAGACAGACAGACAGACAGACAATTGATATTATTTGCCTTCTGTGACCCCGGGAGTCTCCCAACCGCTTGTATTTCTGTCTGGTCCGACGATAGACAACTCCTAGCTCCCATCCTATTTCAGACATCGTACGGCGAATCAGATGAGTAACGACGATCTATCATTGTCCAAATCGATGTGAAAATCACCCCCTACCCTTTAAGCCGGAATTATGAGTCATGCGCGCAGTTTTGTATGGAGAGATCGGCATGAATAACTTCGATTCTGAGACACAAGCGGTGCGCTAGGAGTTTTATTACCATTTTTCCACTCCTTAAATATCTGTCACACGACCATTCAAACAGTGATTCTCAACCTGCCTAATGCCGCGACCCTTTAATACAGTTCCTCATGTTGTGGCGACCCCCAACCATACAATTATTGTCGTTGCTGCTTCATAACTTTAGTGAATGTGTGTTTCGCGATGGTGTTAGGCGACACATGTGAGAGGGTCGTTCGACCCCCAAAAGAGTCGTTCCCCCCCCAAGGGTCGTTCGACCCCCAAAAGAGTCGTTCGACCCCCCAAGGGTCGTTCGACCCCCCCCCCCAAAAGAGTCGTTCGACCCCCCCCCCAAGAGTCGTTCGACCCCCCCCCCCCCCCAAGAGTCGTTCGACCCCCCCCCCCAAAAGGGTCACCATCCACAGGTTGAGAACCGCTGCATTAACAGGAGACACCGGGGTATAGCAGCTGGACGCACGGCTGGGAATCCAGACGTCGTGTGTTCGAATCCATTGAGCCGGACCTGTGCTCACACACAGGACAACCCAGCCTTAAACGGGTACCAGGTACAGTTCTAGAAAGTAGAGTCAGCCGGTAAGATGGTGACATGTCCCCCCGAGTGTCGATTGGTCTGTACAGGACACGCCGTATAGGGTCAATACGCCTCAAGGGG
This sequence comes from Candidula unifasciata, assembly GCA_905116865.2. Classification (NCBI taxonomy): domain Eukaryota; kingdom Metazoa; phylum Mollusca; class Gastropoda; order Stylommatophora; family Geomitridae; genus Candidula; species Candidula unifasciata. Next base: position 327,749 of record CAJHNH020005368.1, read on the forward strand.
TGAAAAAGAGTCCTTAACAATTATTAACATAATCATCATCACCTCCACCACCACGACCACTACTACCATATCAGTAGCATCATCATCACCTTCACCATCGTCTTTATTAGCAGTAGCAGTGCAAGAAGAAGCGAAAGAAAAATGAATCAGTAAATAATAATAATAACAAGCAAAAGTAAAAGACCCCTTTCCCCGCCTTTAGGCGTATTGGGAATACAGGGCTATCCCTATATTGTTTATAGAGCAATTGGCACTTGGTAGGTGATGTCTTCATCACCACGCCGGCCGCCTTCACTTTCCAGGACTGGTACCCACTCACCAGGAGTCAAGGTCATTTTTGGAGAGAAAAAAAAAAAAAAAAACTGGCTTCATCAAGACGCGATCCTACAACCTTCCGATTCGCAGGCTGGCCTCTAGCCGCCAAAGCCACGGCAACTCCCAAATAATAATAATAAGAATAAGTAGAAGAAGGGAAAGAAGAAGAAGACGAAAAGACTCAACAGTAAGAGAAGAAGGTAAGGAAACAAGAGAAAGAAAACAAAAGTGGAGACAGAAGGTAAAGAGAAAAGGACCAAGCTACTGATTCATTCTTACAGACATATTTATATCTGGACAGATAGATGCTGGCTGAAAGGTCTATATGCTAATCAATTCAACAGGAAGACGTTAATGAAGAGTTCCCCCGCAATCCCCCCAGGATGTTAGCGTATTATGTGAAGACAGGGCAGATACCACGGGAACAGTTCATAAACAGTGAATCCTTTTTCTCTGGCGGAAGCAAGTCTTACTTGCAAATGAAATTATTCTTTATGCAGGGGATGTGAGAAAAACCCAAGGGGGAAAGGGGGGGAAAAGGGAGGGCAAGGAGAGATGAAAAGATGGAGGAATGGGTAGACCTATTTTGACTCCTGATAATTGTGAGTAAGATAGCCCACGACTTACATTTGTATGTTGCTTTGGGAAAGATGGATGCTGTCAGATAATGAAACAAGAGAAATGAAATTTTGGCACGCCTCACATTTGACATTCTTGTATTTTTATACGCAATTCCACGACATTGCGACAAGAAGAACAGCTGACTAATCCATTACAATTTCCCGGCGCGCTAGCTCAGTCGATCGGGGGATAAACCTCTTGTGGTACGGGTTCACGCCCGGGGGTAGGCAGAAAAGCCGCATTTCTCCCAGATTTACGGTATCTATCATGGAATCTAGGCCGACGGGTTGCGATATCCATAGTACCGAGCCAAAGGGTTAACAACTCATGGTTTCTAGATATAAAAAAAAAAAAAGGGGGGGGGGGGGGGTGGGGTCATAGAGTGGATCATAAGCTATACTAAAAATTACGATATGTAAAGGACAAAATGCTTTATGTTGTCATGCATGTCATACAGTTTGCACGAACAGTTTGCATTGGGGGAAAATATTGGCTATTACTCTGTGAGCGCCTCTCTGTATTATTCCTACACCCGCCCCCCCCCCCTCTTCCTGGACCACAGTTGTCTTCTGGTTATTCTCGACCTAACAAATAGCATGACTCCTCCAAACTGCGACTCTGCCAATGGACTTGAATGAGAGATACACTTACTCATAGAAAGAGAGGAGCGAATAAAGAGGAGAAGTGTCTAGTGAGTGCGTCGAAATACGCTTGGTCCTACAGTCAGGCGTTCTAATTTGATTCCTAGTTGTACGCCACCACTTACTGTACACTGTACAGGTTCATATATTATCTTCAACGTTCCGGACATACAACTAATTATGACAACTGACTCTAGAGTTTAAAACCCTTTCCCCCAAAACTTCAGTAGTTGGCTTGTCCGCGTGTTACGACTGACTCAGACAGTTGGGTTTGTTTCTACAGCCGTCTGGTCAGACATGAATCGATGTTTCCCTCAGTGGGGGCTTTTAGAAAGCAGAAGAGGCAGGTGGTGACTGGTGGTGCGTAGTTGCAACACCCCCTGATCTCAGCGTGTGTGTGCAGCATGCCTTGGGATCGTGTACAGGCGCAGCATCTCCTTCCGCTTCTTCTTCTTCTTCTTCTTCTTCTTCTTCTTCTTCTTCTTCTTCTTCTTCTTCTTCTTCTTTCTTTTCTTCTTCTTCTTCTTCTTCTTCTTCTTCTTTTTTTCTTCTTTCTTCTTTCTTCTTCTTTTCTTCTTCTTCTTCTTCTTCTTCTTCTTCTTCTTCTTCTTCTTCTTCTTCTTCTTCTTCTTCTTCTTCTTCTTCTTCTTCCTGTTCTTCTTCTTCTTCCTGTTCTTCTTCTTCTTCCTGTTCTTCTTCTTCTTCCTGTTCTTCTTCTTCTTCCTGTTCTTCTTCTTCTTCCTGTTTTTCTTCTTCTTCCTGTTCTTCTTCTTCTTCTTCTTCTTCTTCTTCTTCTTCTTTTTCTTCTTCTTCTTCTTCTTCTTCTTCTTCTTCTTCTTCTTCTTCTTCTGCTTCATCTGCTCCTCCTCCTCTTTCTCCTCCCCTCATCATCATCACCCTGGTTACTGATGATTTTAAATAAGGATAGGTGGTTACTGGTAGTTTTTAAATAAAGACAGGTGGTTACTGATGATTTTTGAATACGGACAGGTGGTGACTTATCATTTTTAAATGACATATGGTTACTGATAGGTTTTAAATAAGGACAGGTGGTTACTGAATAAGGACAGTAATCACAGTTAGTTAGCCTTTTCCCCGAAGCCTAGGGCGGCATATAGGGCAGAACTCATAGCTCTCCATGTCTGGCGAATCGGTACCACCCTGCTTCAAGTCTTGGATGTTTATTAGGCCCATGGTTGCGCCTTGCCCGGGGATGGCTGTAGGCGGGGTCTCTCTCGTGATCCTTGAAACTCAACAAATGTGACCGACCGACCGACCGACCGACCGACCGACCGACCGACCGACCGACCGACCGACCGACCGACCGACCGACCCACCGACCGACCGACCGACCGACCGACCGACTGACTGACTGACTGACTAACTGACTTTCTACCCCACTATGGCATCACACAAGCGATAAACACCCGATGACGCAGAGTGCCACCATGTGGGTGAGGATCACCGTGGAGAGGTCCCAGAAACCGCGTTTAGACAATTAGCCATATTTATGGCCTGCTTATATTGCGGCCCCTTGCAAAAGCGAGAGTGGGACTTCAAGTATTTAAAAATTACGTCCTAAAAAGGAGGTGACGAATAATAGCATACTTAACAAGTTTGACTTGACTTAACTTTCTACCCCACTAGGACATCACACAAGCGATAAACACCCGATGACACAAAGTGCCACCATGTGGATGAGGATCATCGTGGAGAGGTCCCAGAAACCGCGTTTAGACAATTGGCCATATGTATAGCCTGCCCATATTGCGGCCCCTGGCAAAAACCAGGGTGGGGCTTCAAATAACAAAAAATTTCGTCCTAAAAAGGACGAAACGAATTACATATATAGAGACGTTTGAACGAAGCTTGGTAACATTTGGAGCTAGACGTTGCTAGTAATTGTATTAAAACTTTAAATGAGGCGGGGCTACTAATTATAGGTCTGGTCTGTATTGTTTTTATGGCTCCGCCAGGGGGGTGCTGGATTTCTGTGAATGTTTGACGTAGGAAAAATAGAATTTAAGCATTCAAGAAGGACGGAAAGCCACGCTTCGTTGTGTTTTTATAGCAGAAGAGGCTGTTAATAGCCGGTTGTTCCCCTTGTGGATGTTCTCGTTTTTCACCCGTGCATTGTTCACTTTGTTAGTGTCACATTCAAGGGGATGCGATTTGTTAGTTTTAGATGTAACGTATTGTCACTTTCTGTTTCTGTAAGGGTTTGACTGTAAACTGTTTATTGCTTAAACTTCGCTCCCTTCACTCACTCACTCTCTCTCTCTCTCTCTCTCTCTCTCTCTCTCTCTCTCTCTCTCTCTCCCCCTCTCTCTCTCTCTCTGTCTCAGTATATATATATATATAATAGTATGCTGAATGTTTTTAACGCTGTGCCCTCTCCATAATGACAGTTTTCTGCAATGGATCTACTGCTGTCTCTGGGTATATAATAAAGATGTGTGCAAGCGGGATATGAATGATACAGGTATTGACGTAGATTTGTAGGGGGACACAGTTCCAAGGACTGTGTTGCATGGAAAGGGGGGGGGGGGGGGGGGGGGGAAATCAGAAATGGAATGTGAATAAAGAAGAACATGATTGCAGATAGGTTAAGAACTGAGAGTATGAGAACACATAAGTTAAATAACTGCGATGGTAACACCGGTCCTCAAATTGTGTGCTGTGATCGTGGAAGACGTTTCTTAACGCCAGCAGGTCTTGCTAGTCACACTCGTCGTCGCCAAAAACAACACATTGTGGAGATGACACAACAGTATTCTTCTTCTTCTTCTTTTTCTTCTTCTTCTTCTTCTTCTTCTTCTTCTTCTTCTTTTCTTCTTCTCCTTCTTCTTCTTCTTCTTTTCTCTTCGCGTTCACCGGCTGTAAACTCTGGCGGAAAGTTCCTCTACTTCTGGACTACAGTCCTGTTCCAGAACCTGAGTTTTGCGTGTGCATCCGTTTGAGAGATCTGACTAATTTGTATGCAGACTGTTGGTTCCTTGCCTCTCATTCAGATGCACTCCGACTTCGAAGGAAGCTCCCAATTAGTCGACACAACAGTGTATTATTTATTTACTAATGCATATGCGTTAATTATTTTGTAGCTAACTGTAATAGGCGAAATCAAGGCGACATCTCTGATGCTGCCATAAGATATTGTTACGTGGATCAAACCAGCCGTCCTTCCTTGTAAAATCGACCTGTTCTAAGCCCTGCAGGAATCAGTATCAAACATACTTCTGTTTTGTAACTCCAAGACATCCGCTTTCGGTGAGCCCTTGATTAGTCGCCGTTTGAGACATTCTGGCTAAGACCTTCTTCAAACAACATTGCACCGGTACCCGCACCTGATATAGTGATTTTATATAGCCGACCTTGACACTTTGTTTTCCAATCTTTGCCATTCCTGTCCCAGGGGAGGGAATAAGCGGCTATTTGAACCGATGGTGACCACCACAACAATGATGACCTGGCTTGGAATGCCAGGTAAGGTCGGTCTGCCCGCCGCCAGCAGCTGGCACAGCTGGCAGAGAGTGGCTATCAGCTGAGGGGCTGCGATCCGTCACACAGCTGGGTTAAAGTTTCTGCTTTCGGAACTAACGCGCTGCATTCTTGTAACGCGGGGTAGTCTTTGAGAGCCATCGTGGCAGATCTTTTAGGGAGTCAGCCGACTCTGCTCCAGTACTGGGCATTCCTATACTGAGATGGAGAGTTGTTGAAGATTTAATATATATTATCTTTTGCAATATATTTTTGCAAGATATACATATATTGTCGCAAAAGATATGGAGAAGAAAAGACAGAAAGTGGTAAGAAAATCATAGTCAGCACCATCATCATATGCCCTGCCAACTGACATTCCATCCAGCACAGAACAGTTGTCAACAGCCTAACCGCACTTAGAAATATAACTGCGAAATGATCGGTGGATTTATAGATGTGTCCAGTTTACAGGGAAGGGGACGCTTTAATAAGCAATGAACAACAAACCTTGCCAATGCGCGACCCTTTATTACAGTTCCCTCATGTTGTGGCGACCCAAAAACAGTTATTTTCCTCCATAACTTCAACGAATATGTGTTTTCCGATGGTCTTAGGCGACCCCTGTGAAAGGGTCGTTCGACCCAACAAAAGGGGGTCGATACCCGCAGGTTGAGAACTGCTGTGTTAGACCAAGCATCCGTTCATTCATGCGAAGGCAAAGACACCACCACCACCGGATGAGTTAAAGATGAAACCAGCACACAAAATGAATGCGTTTGTTCCATACGTTTTCCGAGCAGCGCTACTAATGGAACCCAGATAAGGAGATTCGTGGCAATCTCATACTAACTGGATGGTATCTAGATAAGAGTTTCCTGGTATGTAACTGGTGGTTCTTGTCCTGCCAGTCGTGAATCAGCTAGAAGTGTGTGGGGAAATTCTTGAATACAGAGCAAGTAGTGGATGCTTAAGTTGAGTTGAGTCAAGAATTGACATCGCAGCACTCGGGGCATTCCCCTGCGTGCTCTGTCCTATTCTTCATCAGCCAGCGCAGAGTTCCAGTACTGATGGTACCGGTCACAATCTGGTTTTATGTCCGCTTGCCTTTCCTCCGTAGTACTGGTAAAAATAATATTAGTAGCAGTAGTGGCGCCACAGCTGTGGTGGTAGTAGTAGTAATAAAAGCAGCAGCAGAAATAGTAGTAGTAGTAATAATAGCAGCAGCAGAAATAGTAGTAGTAGTAATAATAGTAGTAGTAGTAGTAATAGCTATAATAGTAGTAGTAGCAGTGCTATTAGTAGAAGCAGCAGCGGCAGTAGCAGTGCTATTAGTAGAAGCAGCAGCACCAGTAGTAGTAGTAGTGGTGGTAGTAGTAGTAGTAGTAGTAGTAGTAGTAGTAGTAGTAGTAGTAGTAGTAGTAGTAGTAGTAGTAGTAGTAGTAGTAGTAGTAGTAGTAGTAGTAGTAGTAGTAGTAGTAGTAGTAGCAGCAGCAGCAACAGCAGCAGCAGGAGTAGTAGTAGTAGTAGAAGTAGAAGTAGAAGAAGAAGAAGCAGACGATTGAGTCAGACGATTAAAAAGGAATGCTAGCATTCATTACCCAGGGATTAGAGAAAAAAAAAAGCAACATACAATATTAATGTCTGTAGGAATTCCGACAACACAAGGATACCTCAGGCACAGCGAAAGGTTAACCCAACCATGCTAGAACTACCATCTCTGGCATAAGACTTCCACCATTGGCGCCATACGCCAGCTTGTTCTATTCCTAGGCACCCGGTGTTTAAAGCGGCAGCTCTGTGTATCGTATGTCTGGCGGGCGGTTATCGTTTGTCATTTGTGGCTCGAGAATGTAGTCTATGGCAGGAAGGGGTTGGGGAGTGTTCACCAATAGGTGTGTGGTGGTGTGGGTTAGGGTTAGGTGTGATGGATGGCTCGTGGCCGTTAGGGAGGTTGGGGGGGGGGGGGGATGCGTAAGGTTAGATATTAGATAGTTTTGTAGGTTGAAGTTACGTTAATCTCTCCAAATGGAGTAGGTCACTTTTCATTCACAAATTTGTTGGGCTGGTCGACGTTCCTGAAGGTTACAGGTGTGCCCCTCTCTGTTGTTTGCTTTCTGTGTTGTGTTGCATTTACGTTTTTATTCTGAGAAAGAGAATGCGTGAGACATAAGTGGCAGCACTCTCTATATTAGGGCCAGTTTCTCCATATTTTTGGAGTGTTAAAAGCGCTAGCGTGCTGAAAAATACAACACGTGCTATCAACGGCATTGCGGAAGACCCCCGTAACCTTGTGCCAAGGTGACAGTTTCAAGAACTACCAATCAGAAGTGAGCTAGTGTGTATATGGGCGGGGAGTGGGGAGATAAGCGTTACGTGTAGCGTTGTGTTTTTTTTTAGAAAGGGGGAGGGGTCAGTTATCTAGCTCAGTAGCGACTGGAGCGTTACTTGTAGCGCGCTGTGGGTGGAGAAAGGGTGGGTTGGGGGGTGTTCAATGTATTGCTCAAACTCGAGCTGTTCACTGTTATTTAAATTACCGCCTGGCGTTACCTATTAGTTTTCAGGCGGAATCACTCTCTCTTTCTAACTCATTCGACCAGCTTCCATACCGGCCACCGTAAACGACCATCCTCATGAAAGGCTCATTACGCGGTCATTTCACCTTCATTACATCCCCATTTATCCCAATTAATTCCCATTTCACCCTCATTAATCACCATTTCACCCCCATTAATCCCTTTTCACCCGCATTATTCCTTATTTCACCCTCTTTAATTTGCATTTCACCTTCTTTGATCCCCATTTAATCCTCATTATATCCCTATTTCACCCTCATTATATCCCCATTTCACCCTCATTATATCCCCATTTCACCCTCTTAATCAAGAAGCAGATGAAGAAAACGAAAAATCTATTTGTCTTTCCTTCTCTAAGTGTGAGTAGAGAACTTGTCTTGACCGAAACTAACAAGGGGCACTCAGAGATGTTGTTGTTTCATAGTTCAGTCACACGAGCATGATGTACATACAGTACACACGCTTGACCAGACCCTCTTTGTGCATTCCTCAGCATGGCTCTACACCAGGGCACACTGCAGATCTTCCACAACAACGTCGGCGTCAGCGATGCTGTGCTGCTAGACCCTGTCACCGAAGAGGCGTTCCTGGAGAACTTGGAGAAACGGTTTCTTCATCAGCAGATCTATGTAAGTTGGTTTTTCAATCATTGCCATGTGGCTGTTCTGATCACCATTTGCCACGGGGCTGTTCTGATCACCATTTTCCATGTGGCTGTTCTGATCACCATTTGCCATGTGGCTGTTCTGATCACCATTTGTCAAATGGCTGTTCTGATCACCATTTGCCATGTGGCTGTTCTGATCACCATTTGCCATGTGGCTGTTCTGATCACCATTTGTCAAATGGCTGTTCTGATCACCATTTGCCATGTGGCTGTTCTGATAACCATTTGCCATGGGGCTGTTCTGATCACCATTTGCCATGTGGCTGTTCTGATCACCATTTTCCATGTGGCTGTTCTGATCACCATTTGCCATGTGGCTGTTCTGATCACCATTTGCCATGTGGCTGTTCTGATCACCATTTGCCTGTTCTGATCACCACCACTGCAGCTCTCATCGGTCTCCCGTCAATGTCATCATCAACACCATAATTGTCATCACGAACACAACTACTACCGCTACTGCCACGACAATTTTATCGATCTCATCATCACTATCATCATCACTATCATCATCACTATCGTCATCATCATCGTCGTCATCATTATCATCATTATCACTACCAACACGACCACTTTATCGTTCTCTTCGGTGCCATCCTAATCGTCATCACCACCACCACCGTCATCACCAACACCGTGGTCAACATCACCACCTCACAACAACCACCATATCATTCCCTTCGTTGTTATCAACTTCATGATTATCAGGCAACCAGTAATACCAGTAACCACCACTCTTCCGTCCCGCTCACAGACTTACATCGGCAATGTGGTTGTCTCTGTCAACCCGTACCAAAAGCTACCCCTGTACACCCATGCTGTCATTGAGGAGTACCGGAGCCGTAACATCTACGAGCTGCCCCCACACATGTAAGTTCTTTGTGTGTTGAATGCATTTGTTTTGTAACTCAAGGTTTACAAACCCCCCACTCATGTGAGTTCTTTGTGTTGTGTGCATTTGTTTTGTAACTGAAAGTCTACAAGCTACCCCCACACATGTAAGTTCTTTGTGTGTTGTATGCATTTGTTTTGTAACTCATAGTCTACAAGCTACCCCCACACATGTGAGTTCATTGTGTTGTATGCATTTGTTTTGTAACTCAGAGTTTACAAGCTGTCCCCACACATGTAAGCTCTTTGTGTTGTATGCATTTGTTTTGTAACTCAAGGTTTACAAACCCCCCACTCATGTGAGTTCTTTGTGTTGTGTGCATTTGTTTTGTAACTGAAAGTCTACAAGCTACCCTCACACATGTGAGTTCTTGTGTGTGTTGTGTGCGGTTGTTTTGTAACTTAAAACCTACAGGCGGCCCCCAACACGTGAGTTCTGGTTTGTTTATGCATGTTGTCAGTAACATGCCATTTATAAACTGGGCCCTCCCCCCCCCCCCCCCCCCCCCCATACGTGTGAGTTCTTGTTTTGTGTAGATTTGTTTAGTAACATAACATCTGTGAGGTGTCCCCACACAGGATAGTTTTGTATAGATTTGTTCCATAACTTAAAATCTACCCAGACATATGTCAGTGCTTGTTTGTGTATACTTTTGTTTCATCATTCACTTTCTACGAGATCTTATTGAATCTCTGCCTTTCCAAGAAGGAAGACATCTGATCTTGTCTACTGTCATGTTTAATAATGTGGAAAATATTTGTCTCTTGTTTTGTATATTCGTATAGAAAATGTGTATATTTTTTTTATATCTTTGCGTGGAAAGTAAGGGCCTATCGTTTTGCATTGTGATATGGAAAATACTTGCCAATTATCCTATGCTGGCGTGGACAATACATGTATATCGTGCATGGCTCGCAAGCTCAGTTGGTTAAAAACTAGGGCTGTACCGAATATTCGCTTCGTTTTCGCTTCGGGGCCGAATAGTGGACCTAATAACTATTCGGTATTCGGCCGAATACTGCGGTCGGGCTGAATACGAATAGTGGTTACCTTAAACCCGTTTCTGCACACACTGCGATGGACTAAAATAACTCTCTCATTAACACAACTGTTGCTGTTGCCTAAGTCTGTCGTAGCAGGGGAAACTGCGACCAGGTTACGTGGTACAGCAGCTGGTAAGGTCTTTGCCTGCTGACTCGACCGAGGCATTGCAGCAGAGGTTCTCAAACTGGCTGCGTTTGCAGGGGTGCCTCGGCGAAAATCCAGAAAAGTCAGCTATAAATTGTGACATTATTAAAGTTAAAATTTTTATTGTCTTTTCTCGCCACTGTCGAAAGAGTTTTGACCCTCTTGTTTGACACTCATAGTGTATCATACTGCATAAAATGCCAACCGCAGCGTGCTAAAAAGCGTCTTTTTGTTTATCTGGAGGTGCAACCGATCCTCCATCTGTATTCGTGAAGGAGCAGCGGATAAGTAAGGTTGCGATTACATTTTGGCTGAAATTTTCAAGTGGAAAATGTGGTCTGCGCAATAGTCACTGTTAGCCTCGTCAAGTAAGCACTTATATTTAAAGGCAGTGCTTTGCGAGTCCTGGACAGTCGGTGGGCAGGCAAAAACTTCTTGAGGCCTCGGAGATGTGGTTTTACAGAACAATGCTTAAAATACTTTAGACAGAAAAAAAATGCAAGAGGTTTCAAAAGAGGCGGGAGCCCGACGACAACTAATTATAGACATCAGAAGAAGACAGCCATCATTTTTCGGCCAAGTGATGAGAAGAGGGAAAATGGAACATGTGGTGACCACTGGAAAGATCTGTGGAAGGAAGGATAAATGAAGACAACAAGAGAAGATTCTTGACAGTCTTGTTGCATGGCATGGATGTGTGTCGGCACACGAACTAATACATGCTGCAGGAGATCGCATATTGTGGCGAGGCATAATCGCCCACGCCAGTCGGCAAGGCACCTGGTGATGATGATGATAAACTATTAATATTCGTATTCGGCCGAATAGTTAGTCTCGCTATTCGTATTCGGCCGAATAGTGAAAATCACTATTCGGTACAGCCCTAGTTGAAACCCTTAGCGCTACGACCGTGTGACGAACTCCATTGTGATCCGGGTTCACGCCTGGGGGTAGGCAGAAAAGCCACATTTCTCCTAGATTTACGGTATTTATCATTGAATCAAGGCCGAAGGGTTGCGATATCCATAGTACCAATCCAAAGGGTTTACAACTCATGGTTTCTGGATACGTAGAAAAGAAAAAGAAAAAACACGTATATTGTTATGTATTCCATGGAATATGAAATATGTACTGTCACATATCTTTTTGTGAAAATACTTATCTTTTATACATTCTAATATGGAATTGTCTTTTCACTGGCAGAACTATATTGGAGAGGAAAGGTGGAAGAGGGGAGGGGGGGGGGCGGTAAGGGATAGGCTAGTCCAGTGGTCGGAAAACCGCGGTTTGCGAGCCGCATGCGGCCCTTTAGCGACCTGTGTGCGGCTCCGCCAGTCGACCACAAATCGGGGTTGACTCCGAAAAACAGGGTTTTTGAAAAGAAATTTGGCTCTCAAAAATGTTTCATTGACCTGCTGCTGATTTTTGTTTCTTTTAACTGAAGAGTTCGTCGACCACTGGGTTAAGGCGCTGGGCTAACAAGCAAGTTGTGAAAGGAGTTTGCTTAAATTGGGTTTGTTGATCTGGAAGGTGCGGATATGGTAGTACACCTTTAAACCGCAACACAGTATGCCAACCTGCCCTTTAAGGACGATTGCAGTAAAGGACACATATTATTGTAGAAATGTATGTATACTTCAGGCTATTGGGCATGTAGGGCTAGACCTATATTTTATAGACCAATTGGCACTTGGTGGGTGATGTGGTCAGCACCACGCTGACTGCTTTTACTTCCCAGGACTACACCTGGTACTTATTCAAGGAGAGAAGGAAATAAGGTGCAAGCTCACTTGCGAAGTAAAATTCGCGTCAGAGGCAGTGTGAACTTCCGACGCCGGTGCGCTAGGTTACTTTGGCAGCCGACTCTGCCATCTGTTGGTTCGCAAGTA
>CAJHNH020005368.1:342514-471329 GCA_905116865.2 Candidula unifasciata
TATATGACTACCAACGCCACGCGGCATGGAGTATAATAATAATAATAATAATAATAATAATAATAATAATAATAATAATAATAAGGATTAGCATCTCAATGATGAGAATCCAACAAACCCTGGCAACCCCGCTCAACCTTCTAGCCATTTAACCGTAATATTTGGGGCACTTTGTGTGAAATTTTTAAATATTCTGTTCCAAAGCTTTCTTTGTATCTTAGTCATGATTTTATCTCTTCTGGTCACTCCTGCAACCATTCTCAGACATCTAATTTTCCATAAATGGTTAATATTCTTTTCTGGATTGTTGTGAGCGACCATGTCTGGCACTGGTTGCTTAGAGTGGGGATGGATATGCTGCCTGTGAGATGGTTTATTATGCTAAGCAGAAGTGTATTGCATTGTTTAATCCTTTAGAGACGACTCGGCCGATCTTTCGGCCCGACAGTAGAATGGCCAAAAAGACGGTTTGTTGTGTTCTGTAATGTTCTGCCCAGCAGTGGTGAAAAGGACTGACTGTTGCGTCATAGTAACCAGAATATAGCAAGAGGCGGGAAAAGGAGGAGTTATATCAGGTGTGACTTCACACAGAATCGGAAACGGAATAAGATAGCCAAGGAACCTTCCTTCATATAGCAGGCCTCTGGGTGCCTGAAAAAGGATCAAGTTTGTAATTTTGTGTTTATCAACTGGAATTGGAATTGGAGGAGTAGAACCATGTACCAGACGCGTGTGGAGGGCTTACACGGGCCTTGCTTCCCTAAACACCAGTTTCAGGACTTATTCAAGCTATTATTTAGCAGAAAATTTACTCAAAATTTCGATTAAATTGCGTTTGTCCTAAGGAAGTAAATGCGCGAATAAGTATGCTAATTCGATAGCTAATTTTAAAAATCATGATTTGTCATTGTGATTCATAATGATTATTTTAGTTCATTCACGAATAAAGCTCCGACTCCAGATGTTTAAAGAAAACAGGGAAAAGAGGTGGGGGGGGGGGGGGGGGGGGTGTTATCTAATACTTTGGTTTACATTACTGCAACCGGTGTGGATTTATTAACGTGCCTGTCTTAAATTCGGCCTGCTGCTCCCATTTATTCTAATGTGCTTCGGCTTGGAACTGAGTGACAGAGAAATGTCTACAACGGTTTGAAGGAAACGTTACTTACCTTGGCTTGTCTAGTCTCGGGCAGTCCGTTTGTGATGTCCTCGTTTTACTTCTACTGTTGCCACATCATCAACCAAAAGCAACCGAACGAAGATATCACCCCATTCTCCTCCTCCTCCTCTTTCATCAATAATATCATTATCATCATCATCATCATTTTCTTCTTCTTCTTCTTCTTCTTCTTCTTCTTCTTCTTCTTCTTCTTCTTCTTCTTCTTCTTCTTCTTCTTCTTCTTCTTCTTCTTCTTCTTCTCTTCTTCTTCTTCTTCTTCTTCTTCTTCTTCTTCTTCTTCCTCTTCTTTTCTTCTTCTTCCTCTTCTTTCTTCTTCTTCCTCTTCTTCTCTTTCTTCTTCTTCTTTTCCTCTTCTTCTTCTTCTTCTTCTTCTTCTTCTTCTTCTTCTTCTTCTTCTTCTTCTTCTTCTTCTTCTTCTTCTTCTTCTTCTTCTTCTTCTTCTTCTTCTTCTTCTTCTTCTTCTTCTTCTTCTTCTTCTCTCTTCTTCTTCTTCTTCTTCTTCTTCTTCTTCTTCTTCTTCTTCTTCTTCTTCTTCTTCTTCTTCTTCGTCTTCTTCTTTCTTCTTCTTCTTTGTTGTTGTTGTTGTTGTTGTTGTTGTTGTTCTTCTTCTTCTTCTTCTTCTTCTTCTTCTTCTTCTTCTTCTTCTTCTTCTTCTTCTTCTTCTTCTTCTTCTTCTTCTTCTTCTTCTTCTCTTCTTCTTCTTCTTCTTCTTCTTCTTCTTCTTCTTCTTCTTCTTCTTCTTCTTCTTCTTCTTCTTCTTCTTCTTCTTCTTCTTCTTCTTCTTCTTCTTCTTCTTCTTCTTCTTCTTCTTCTTCTTCTTCTTCTTCTTCTTCTTCTTCTTCTGTCCATTTAAGGTCTGCCCCCCCATCCTCTCTTTTCACTCCAGCCCTTCTTGCTTACAGTACCTATCTGTGTGTGTATGTGTGTGCACGCGCGCGTGCACAAAGTTAACCCCACCCGAGACATCTGATCACCACACACACGCACGCACGCACACACACACACCACGCACACACACATACACACACGCACACACACACAGTGAGCATGCATGTTTGCTGTCTTCCTACTTTGTGTCTGTGGCTGTGACATTTTCCTATTCTCATGAGATAACGAACCTTCTGTCATCGGTCCCGTGGTTTCTTAATGTCATCTGTCATGATGTGGGTATGGTGAGACGTGTGTGTGGATGTGTATGTGTGTGTGGGAGAATGTGTGTGTGTGAATCTAGAATAAGTGTGTGTGTGTGTCCCGGCGTGTGTGTGAGAGAATTTGGTTGTGTGAGAATATGTGTGTGTGAGAGAATATGGTTGTGTGAGAGAATATGTGTATGTGAGAGAATGTGGATGTGTGTCCCGACGTGTGCTTGCTCACGCTCTTGTGTGTATCTCTGAATCATAAAAAAAAAAAAAAAATTTTAATTAAAAAAAAAAAAAAAAAATTTCAGGTTTCTATTCTATTATGCATGAACATAATTGCAAATAGCCCCAGGAGGTATTGAAAAGATGCATTACACAACACATCTCTTGTCGGCTGACTGAATCATTTTTTGAAATAAAACATCAAATGGAAGCCTGATATTTTAAACATCACATTATTCTATTTCACTGCCTATCTGGACGTCAACAAATGGACTGGATCGACATGCGGGGGGACTTTGCAAAACTACTTAAATGTTACCCAGTCGCCGCACTGGACTAGTGTTCTTCAAGCCGTGCTTCACGGCCCACTGGTGGCGGGCCGCAGAACGGTCTCTCTGGTCCCGTCTACGAAATTTTGCTTAGTCATGAAACGAGTTAAAGTAGGTGGGGTTTCTCTTTCAGACGGTAGAATTAACACCGCAAGAACGTTCTATTTTCTACAGAAGGCGGTGTTAGTACCATGCCTTTTACCATTATTGTTTGTCCCCAGTCCGCCATGGCACTTGATATGACCAACACTTTCCAGCTTCCCAGACAAAATGTGTTTACTAGCCATTCTTCCTTGATGTTGAGATCTTTTATAATGTCAGTATCTTTTCTCTTCTTTGTCCACAGAATTCTGAGAATCTTTTTATAGCCGTTCAGCATAAAAGCCCACATTTTCTGTCTAAAGTACTTGGAGATAGTCCACGACTGACATGCGTATGCTGCTACAGGGAAGATGCGGGTATAAAGCTATCGTCTCCGAAAAAAAAACAAAAACATGCCAACCAACCAATCATCCTTCATGTCGTTTCAGTGGCCTTAAAGGTTTCCCTAACCAGTTGACATAATAATGAAAGAGGGTGTTTATTGTATAGAGGGTATATTTATTGCATAATTGAATGTCGGCTGAAATAATATTGGTGTCTTTACAAGATAGGTCCGGAATATTGGTTTCTGGGCGTAGTGTAAACAGTCTGCGTCATGCTAATGGCCGTGGAACATGAGAGGCGGTTATAACAATTGATAGACATAATTATAGAAGAAGGTCAACAGCTAGATTTTATCCTGAACTGCGAAAACCCATAATATTTGCAAAGAAATGAAATGTCATCTAGAATTTAATATTGAAGTGAAATGGACTAGTTTGTCACAAGTCAGTGTGTGCAAATATATGTGGACCTTGATACCAGCAGATGGAGGATAAAGTACTGAAGTTAAATGGAAAATCATTGAAGAAAAGACAGCGTGCAACCAGCGGAAACATTGTATAGGCATTATATGTTTGTTGTCAGTTGAGGTGATATTGAGATACTGAACACCAAGTGACCCCGAAAGTTGAGATAGGCAGACATATGGCGGATTACGGGAAGGGGCGTAACTGTAACACTTTTGATAAAACTGTGTTGGACATTCAAGCCCTTAGGAAAGAAAGAACCCATCAGACAAATTATTCGGTTCTGAAATGGCTGGTTGTGATGGCCCTAACCTTCACGTCAAAAGACTCCTAACTTGCAGAAAGTCCCAGTTACCGTTAACTGAATTAGACAATCCACATCCTCTGGGAAATCCACGTAGAGAGGGCAACTAAAGTGTGTCCTGACAACAGGAAATATTGAGGAGAAACCAAGTGAGAAGATGTTAGACATTCGGGCGTCAGGACATGCAGGGTCGCTTGTATTTAAAAAAAGAACTAAAAGTTAACCTACTAGCTTTTTACTTACACACGGTGACCACTTGGTCTCGGTTGCAGTTTCATGCCAGCGAATCAGTCCATAGTTGCTCCGTTCCTGTGCCAACGAAAACCACAGAGGATGTCTCTCACTCTTCCTTGTGGGAAAATTGGACAAAACCTTTCGTCTTAGCAAAGCCAATGGAATGTACGCGCATTACATAATAAGGCAGCTGTCAGAATTGCCAACACGCAAACAATCCGGCACTAGAAAGGCAGTCCATTGTCGATGAAAGCATTAATTACAATATAAAAGGAGTTGCACACACAGTTAATCGCATAAGAAACCACCCTTTCTTTTGTCACAAGCCACTGGCCATTTCTAAACCTGCAGTTCGCACCACAAACCACGTTGGGTACAGTCGAAAAGCATTCCAACTGAAATCTGCAGCTCGCAGTGTCGCGGCATGCACTCAACCTAGTAACTGGGTTTCTGAACTATATCCTTTCCGTGTATGCAAATGGGAAAGTGCAACGGCTGACATTTGTCAGAAACAAAAACTGGCTACGACCAAAAACTTCAAGGCTGCCTGTCCACCATATCAACCGGAAGTCACATATAATAATATTTTATTCAGTCATCTCTGACGCACATTGAGCTCTCATTGGAGAGACCGACCGGGTTCGAATCGTTGATAAGGTGATGCCCCCCCCCCCCACCCCACCACGGTTGGAATCTTCTTCTTCTTCTTCGATCCTTCTGTCAGAAAACTTATATCAGGAGGCCGGTAGCCTTTATGAAAGCTATCGTGCAATCCATATCCTCTTGTGTACCATACAGTTTTGTCTTTATTGTGGTTGGAACAGGCCAGATTGCGTCTCTGTTGTCAGCATACAGTTGACAGTGTTGGAGCACATGCTCAGCATTTTCGGGTGCCACGCTGCAGGGACACGTCTCCGTATTTCCTACACCGAAAAATTTGAACATATGTTGACGAAATCTGTTGTGCCCTGTCCTTAGTCTGAATATAATAGACTGTCCCTCTCTAGAGAGGCGATGAAGTGAGTCTTGGGGAGAAAATCTGGTGTGGGTATCCAGCCACCTTTCTTGGATACTAGATTGTATTAGTGTTTTCATCTCTTGGTGGGTTAAGTCGCTATTTGGTTGTACCATGTCACTGCCGCTTCTGGCCAATCTGTCCGCTATTTCATTGCCTTCTAAGCCACAGTGACCTGGAATCCACTGCAGTACAGATTGTCTACTGAAGAGCCTAAAGTAAATCAGCTGTTGCGTCAAGTCTACAAAAACTGAGTGTCTTTTGGGTTAACAATTGCTTGTAGAACTGACATAGCATCAGTCAGAAAAGACCACTCTGCTATATTTGCTGTGCTGTTGTCCATTCAGAAAAAGAACATGCCGCTAGAAGTGCTTCTGCCTCTGCTCTGTAACTTGGAGGAATATGAACCTGTTGGTACAGCCTGGTTGATTTTTAAACCATTTGGGCATTCTATGTATATTCCTCCTCCTCCGTCTCTTACTGCTCTCTTGGCTGAACCATCTGTATACACTCGAATCCAACTCTGGTGTGGGTAAAGTCTATTGATCTCTCCTTCTGTAGTTGATTTCATATCAGTGCTGCTCATTGATGATTTGGAGGAGACCCCTGTTACAGTGGTTCTGACTGTTGGTAGGCTATCCCTAAGCCAAGCGGGGCAGTCGTTGTAAGGTTTAAGTGGAACATTTGGTATTATGGGAGGGAGTTTAAGGACAGCGAGCTTGGCATTTGCGTTCTTAATAAAGCAAGTTCTCTTTAGTCTAGCCTTCTGGGGTTTCTGCAGTCGGCTGTACATGGGTTGTTCTTGAAAGTGGTGGTATTTGGAGAGCTGGGTGAGGATTTTTGTGTCTCTCCTATCTTCCAGATTATGGAGACCAGTAATTGTTTCCATATCTGATATGGGCGTGGAGCGCATTGCCCCTGTCATAATAACGGTTGGAATGAAATACAAAATCCTTACGTGCAGTTAGTTATGACCATAACGCGACCATAAATCTACAGGCTCAAAGGCAAGACCCCACTACCCCTTCCCCCCCCCCCTCTGTCCCACTTTTCACCCACCACCAAGACTAAGTAATGCAAAAGTGTTTTTTTAAACTGATGGACGTTTCGTTGTAAACTTTAATATTCTCCGGATGTTTTTCGTTTTCTCTTCTTAATTAGCAGCGTTTCCGAGTGACAGGGGGAGATAAGTCAACTTGGTAAACAAGAGTTACCGAGAAAAGCTGCAGGTCATTCGATACCCTTGTATAATTCTGGAAGCTCCGGGAATGATTATGTTGGCAACCAGGTTCACCCGGTGCTGGAGAAACACCCACTCGGGGATGTAAATTAGAAGTAGAATAGCTGTGGCGCAGTGACCATTTAGAAGAAAAACAATCTTAACTAAAGCCCTGGATAATGCAAACGCGCTTCGTAATGCTAGAATGCTGGGTTGGATCCCAGTTGCGGGCCTTGCGTTGGTTTCGACAGTGATGCGGAGAGCCGACCGTTGAGAGAGCAATGGCAAACTATTGGACATTAATGTCCATATAAAAACCACAACAGCCAAAAAATGCTGGAGTTGATTCTGCAACGTCCTGTAAAGGAAAGGGAACTTACTTTTTTAATTACTTTTTAAACACATAACATAATCAATGCACTTAAAATAAAAAGTTAAAAAAAAAAAATCAACTGACTAGACAGTCTCAAAGACAAGCCAGCCGATTGGTGAAAAATTGCGGCTGCAGATATGTAATTTTGTAGAAGAACAATGAAAACGCTATAGACAAAACAAAACACAATTTAATTTAGTGTTAGTCTGTGTTTGGTTCACTCCTCAACACCCCTGTACTATTGGACTTTTCCGGGATCTTGCCACGAAATCTATGAATTCCGAGATGGAGTAAAATACAATAAAAGAACCCGTTTTTCTTCTTTAAATTGATAACCGCAGTACCTGGGTCAATTTGATGGACCACGTCTTCTTGTGACAGACGCATATGTTATGTTATTTTATCACAGTCGACGTCGCTGCACATTGGGCATTCCCATGCGTGCTTCGTCCTCTGATACAGCAGCCACTCCAGGGTACTTATTCTAATTGAGAAACTGGTTATACTGTCTCCTATCTCGGTCTCACAGGCAGGATAGAAGTGCTTCACCATGTATTACTCCCATGTCACGCAATCGTGTTAGTGTCAGGAATTCCTCATTATCCACTAGCCCAGTCTGTGTACAGCGTGGACGATATCTGCTCTGTCCGTGCTTCTTCCCACACACGTTAGTGCATTGCTTGCCGGTTGGTCCGCTCGCTCAAACGCTTATATACACTGTGTCAAAGGCTAGGATGGGGCTTAGTTGACACGAGTTGCAACAGATGCTGGTGGCTGAGAAGATGTTGGTGCTTTGCTGTGTCTCCGGTCAATGCTAGCCACGCCCGGCTACTGCTGGCAGCGCTGGGTATTGAGCTGGGGGACACAGATCACAGGGAACACACCTGTAGCCTTTTTGTGTGTGTCTGTCTGGTTGGCATACACAGGGTGTGGTCGCTGCCTAGACATTCGTGGGTCGATACAGTGTTGCATCTGGTATGTGAAAATATCGAGAGAGAGAGAGAGAGAGAGAGAGAGAGAGAGAGAGAGAGAGAGAGAGAGAGAGAGAGAGAGAGAGAGAGAGAGAGAAAGAAAGAAAGAAAAATACAGAGGACAGACAGACAAGGCTAGAATGAACGAACTTTATTTCCAGAGGGTTACAAATTGGGTGCGTAGACCCGTCTTAAATTAGACCCTTCCAGACACTCATCTTTCACACAGCAAGTGTATTTTATATATGTGTATATATATATATGTATATAATATATATATATATATATATATATATATATATATATAATATAATATATATATAATATTAAATACACAGCAAGTTTATTATATAATATCATATATACAGCAGGTGAAAGAAGAAGAAGAAGAAGACGATATAACATTCCAGCTGAATCAAATGAGAATCACATTTCTTGAAAATATGTATGTCCCTACGTGTGCAGACTGCACATGATGCAGTTTTTTTTTTGTGTGCAACATGATTTCATTATCGACCTCTTCCTAGGATTATTTGATGTAGCCGCAGTGCAAACTTTATTTATTATATGTTTGGTGGTCATTTCCTTTCATCTATGTTTACGATCAGGGTTGTTTTCACTTTAGTTGTTTGCGTCTCTCTCTCTCTCTCTCTCTCTCTCTCTCTCTCTCTCTCTCTCTCTCTCTCTCTCTCTCTCTCTCTCTGATTCTGGCATGTTTCGGTACCAACCATTAGCCATTAGCCATTTCTGTTTCGGGAAGATCTAATGTACGGTGGACCGCTGTTAGCCAAAACACGTCGTCAGAAATAACAGCGCTTTGGGGCACACCGAATGAAACTAGCGATGTAGATAGCATAGCATGAAGGAAGGAATGCCCCAATCATCAGCCAAGATCCCCTCTTGGGTTCCGAAGCCCTGTTGTGGGTAAACAATAGACCCACTGCCTTGCTAACAAGCATCTCCTAGATGTCAACCAACTGGGAGCTTCCTTAGAAGTCGCAGTGCAGCTGCCCCAGCAGCAAAGAACAGTCAGCTGCACACAAATAATGCTAGTAAAACGGATGTACACGCCAGAAACTCAGGCTCTGGCTCAGAGCCAAGGACCAAATATTCTTTCCGCCGGAGCTTACTGTCGGTGAACAAACAAGAAGAAAAAGACGAAGTTAGTCAAAAATAACCATGACGGCACTAAGGAGATTCCCATACTTGCTCCATCTCCCTTCTTCCTTAGCCAACACAGTTCCCATAATAATAGTGCCGGTTGCAGCCAGATTAAATGTTCGCCTGTTTTTTCCCTCTTGGGGTAAAATTTGTCCAGACTTTCTAGTTCGGATAGGGGAGTGGTCATGATATTGGCGGTTAGACGCCCGCCTGCTTTCGTGGGTTCGCGTCCTAATGGAGCCGGACGTTTTTTTTCTTCAAAAAATTACCTTGACTTCCAGTTCGACCCAGCCTTAAGTGAGTACCGGGTGCAGTCATGGGAAGTAAAAGCGGCCAGCGGGGTGCTGACCACATCACCCACCAAGTGCCGATCGATCTAAAAAAAAATACATGTCTAACCCTATATACCCCATACGCCTAAAGGTGTGGACAAGGGACCTTGACATTACTTTTGACATTCTAATTCGGATACAGTAACTGGACTAGAATCCGTCCGTGATATCCAAATGAATCAACATGATAGAAAAGAATGATATAATAAATCTCCGAGTCCTGTGTGACAGAAGGTGTTCGAACAACATGTTACTGGTGATGATGACGACGATGATGAAGATGAGGACGATGATATGATGACGATGATGATGATGATGATGACGATGATGATGATGATGATGATGATGATGATGATGATGATGGTGATGATGATGGTGATGATGATGGTGATGATGATGGTGATGATGATGGTGATGATGATGGTGATGATGATGGTGATGATGATGGTGATGATGATGATGATGATGATGGGCTAAATAACAAACAAATACATTTTAAATGTCTGTGATCGTGGAATACAGCTTTCTGCTGACCTGGCGAGTTTTAGTACTTTGATTTCCTCAGAACTCCCCGCCCCCAAACATCGTGTCCTCAGAACATGTCAACCATGTTGCTTTTGATCCTTAGAGCTGATTATATACGTGAACGTGGTCATGCTCGTGTGGAAATATTTGTTGTCCGAGGAAATGTTGACACTCAAACCGGCAAGATGACAGAGTGGGCGGAGCTGTTTGCACTTCCACTTGTTCATTCTTCTGTCTTGTCTGCTGCGGAATATTGTAATCTTCTTAACGAGGAGAGTGCGTTTGTTCATGGGCTTGAATTAGAATGCTTTTCTCTATTGCCTTGTTTGTTTCAAGTTTTCTTAAGTACTCAATGGTTGGAGGAGACGCTCATTGCGAGCTTGAGATAAATTGTTCACTTGAATGGAAGATGTAAGACTAGAAATAATAAATCCAGAAGCATCGTGGATAACTGAAGAAAGGGGGGGGGGGGGGGGTGGAGAGGGAGGGAGAGAGAGACAAAACTTGAAATGACATTAGAAAGATCTGTGATGACTGAAAAGATGGAAAAATTAGAAATCATGCTCGAGTAACTGAAGAGATAGGATAGCAGGAAGTGGGAGGTATCGACTGGAAATCGCTTGTGTTGTTGCCACGTTTTCGTCTTTCCAGAGAATAGGGTTACAATTATACTGTCCGGAGGCATGGAAGACAACAGTTGAGGCGACGAATGAAAGTCCTGATTGCAGCACAAAGCCGGGGCTGCTTGTGGAGACCATGCGTTAGCACATGCATCAAGATGCCTCAGGCTTACACGATGATGATAATGATGACTAGCATCATCATCACCATTATTATCATGCAGCAGGTCCTTTGCAGAACGTCGTTCTCATCACGGTCTGCGTGAAAGGAAGTTGGTCTCTCGCCAGCTCGACTGCCTCATACACATTCACACTTAAGGAGTCACTTATATCCTGTGCCCATCTTCGTGTTGGGTCGGACCCTGCCCCTGAAAGGATACCATGTTTCTGCTCTCGCCCCATCCCCCCCCCAATCCGACGTGGCGCTGATATGCAAATATTCGGCTTCCGACATTGATGACTTTCAGAGTTGATAAATCTGGTCTCGATTTCTACATCGTCTTGATGCTTACCCCCCATCGGACTGCAGGTTACACCTGGCTGCTGTAACAGTTTACACCTGGCTGCTGTAACAGTTTACACCTGGCTGCTGTAACAGTTTACACCTGGCTGCTGTAACAGGTTACACCTGGCTGCTGTAACAGTTTACACCTGGCTGCTGTAACAGTTTACACCTGGCTGCTGTAACAGGTTACACCTGGCTGCTGTAACAGGTTACACCTGGCTGCTGTAACAGTTTTTCGTGGTGCTGTAAAAGGTTGACAGGGTTACACCTGGCTGCTGAACAGTTTACACCTGGCTGCTGTAACAGCTTACAACCGGATGCCTGTAACAGTTACACTGCTGTAACAGTTGATACATGGCTGCTGTAACATGTTACACCTGGTGCTGTAACATGATGCTGTAACAGTTTACACCTGGCTGCTGTAACAGTTTACACCTGGCTGCTGTAACAGGTTACACCTGGCTGCTGTAACAGTTTACACCTGGCTGCTGTAACAGTTTTACACCTTCTGTAACAGGTTACTATTATGCTGTAACAGTTTTTCCTGGCTGGTAACAGTTTTCATATACTGCTTGGAGTAGAATGCGGCCCCCGTGGCTGAGGCGTTGCGGGTCCGACTCGTAATTCCAACGTACCGCGATCGAAACCCACTCCTGGCTGCGTGGATTTTTATCATGGTATGGGGCGTCGCAGGTCGCCCCAGCCTAAAATGGGTATCAGGATGGTTGTCCTGGGGAAGTAAAGACGACCGGCGTAATACTGACCATATTATCCTCCTAGTGCCGATGGTCTGTAAAAATATGGGTGCTCTTTCCATCTTTTTGTTACTTTGGAGATTGAATGGGGTATATGGGGTCTGCCGTCCAGATTGAGATTTTGTTTGAAGTGTCAGAATATTATGGTAAACATTTAGCAACTCGGAGGGGACAAACTGATCGACAGTCTCATCGTCCCTGCGTTCTTTACCAGGCTTTCCATTGGCTGTACGATTTCCTCTTAGTCAACAAGTTCTGCCGTATTACATTTGAAACAGTGGCGGCAGCAAACCTAGTTCTCATCGCCGTTTAGAGCCTGATCAATACCTTTCTGTGATGGTTCAACTACCAGCAACAAGTGGCGCTCCGTTTGGGATGGGTTTGTTTGCACGTGTCTTGTTTGACGAGCTGTGGGGAATTTGTTGTGGGGAAACAGGAACGCAATCATGGAAGTGGGTCGGGGACTAGCTGGGTCTCTGCGGAGGAGAGGGTGTTGACAGAAGAGTGTCAGATGATCTGCTGGACCTGTCTGTCTGTCTGTCTGTCTGTCTGTCTGTCTGTCTGTCTGTCTGTCTGTCTGTCTGTCTGTCTGTCTGTCTGTCTGTCTGTCTGTCTGTCTGTCTGTCTGTCTGTCTGTCTGTCTGTCTGTCTGTCTGTCTGTCCGTCCGTCCGTCCGTCCGTCCGTCCGTCCGTCCGTCCGTCCGTCCGTCCGTCCGTCCGTCCGTCCGTCCGTCCGTCCGTCAGTCCCTCCCTCTCTCCCTCCGCCCGTCCGTCCGTCCCTCTCTCCCTCCGCCCGCCCGTCCCTCTCTCCCTCCGCCCGTCCGTCCGTCCCTTCCTCCATCCCTCCCTCCATCCGTCTGTCTTTCTGTTCCGTACGCTTGATGACACTTGATTCACTGACAGCTGACACCTAATTCATTTAGGGGTCGCGTTAGCTCAGTCGATAGGAGACTCGCTTTCAAATTCAGCTGATAAGTGCTCTGCTACTTGTACGGACAACTGATAAGAAACTGTCCGCCCTTGTCGCCGTCCACACGCAACTCCGTAGCTACAGTGGCGTTCCTCCATTTACCCCAGAGTGTCAACTCTGGTACCCATTACCTAGAGGCTGGGTGAACCCCGGGAACCGCCCGGTTTCGAACACCGGCCGTGGACTGCAGCGAGTCGCCGCTGGATTTGAAAGCGAGCCTCCTATCGACTACGGACTTGTAACAAGATCTACTGGTCTCTCCAAACCTATACAGTAGTGCTCCTTAGAGGAGAAGAGGAAGAACAAGAAAGATCTGATGTTTAATTTGTCTGAACAGACAGGATTCAATCTTATAAACATCGCCCATTGCATCAGACCGAAAGAGAAAGAAAAGGATAGAAAAGAATGGCACAGTTGGACCCTTTCAGTCAACAACAACCGATGACCCAAAGACACGCGGTGGTATTGACTATGATAAAAGGGAACTTTTTACGAATTTCGGCCCAAATCTAGCGTACTTGGGCTTTCATTCATGCTTTCTCAGCTGTGACACGGGCTAGCCTTTGTTAGAGGGGTGTCACGTTGCATAGTCTTCAGAGAGATTTCTGCGTTGCGTGTTACTTTTTGTTGTGAGCAGCGGCCGGCGACGTTGCCTATATAATATAATAGCTTTGTCGGACTTATGGTGCGACATGAATTTTATTGAGCTGTCAGCGTTGATGAGCGATAGACAGAAAAGCGTTGCTTCCACTGGTCCTGCACTCTCTCATGAAACTTAGGCTGAGGCTGTGGGTAGGGGGTGGTGTAGGATGTTGGGGTTAGGGCCAGTTCTAGATATCTTGTCGTTAAAAGCGGACACGTCGTGTAATATATAGTACACACGTCATCGCTTGTGATAGCAGTGGACACAATATAACGTGACACCCCTGTAACGTAGACTAGCCTGATCAAGCATGAATGAAAGGCCAGCGAGTGTGTAGTTGGGCCGAACTTCGTAAAAAGAACCGTGATAGCGGTTATAGCTTTGGCCTCCGTCCTCACCTCTTCTCCCACTTATAGGGTTGTTTACTGCTGTAGCATAAACCAGGTGAGACTGGCTGGCCGCCAGATAAGTTCCCCACCCGTGGAGCCAGAAATTGAACTGGTTGTCTTTATTTGCCTGTTACTGTTGTCTTATAGAGTTAATGGTTGTGTTTGTTTTTGATGGCTTATTGAGATAATGGGTGTGTTTGTTGTAGCTGCCGTCTGGTCGAAGTAATAGTTGTTTTGTTGTTGGTCCTTTGTGAAAGTAATGGTTGTTTTTGTTGCTGATATCTTCTTGAAGTATGGGTTGTTGGTTGTTGGTCTTTGATAAAGGTAGTGGTTGTTGTTGCTGTTGCTGTCGTCCGGTGGAAGTAATGGTTGTGTTTGTTGTTGATGGGTTATGGAGATCACGAGCGTGTTTGTTGTTGCTGTTGTCTTGTGGAAGTAATGGTTGTGTTTGTTGTTGATCCTTTGTGGGAAGTAACGGTTGTTTTTGTTACTGATATCCACTGGAAGTATTGGTTGTTTGTTGTTGCTGTTCGATAGAGGTAGTGGTTGTTGTTGCTGTTACTGGTGGAAGTAATGGTTATGTTTTTCGGTAGTCCACTGTGGAAGTAACGGTTGTTTTTGTTGTTGGTCTTTTGTGGAAGTAATGGTTGTTTGTTGTTGGTGTTTGGTAGATTGTTGTTGATGATGTGTTGTGGAAATAATTAGCGTGATTTTCCTTGGCCCCTTGTAGACGCAATGGCTGTTGGTTGTGTTATTTTGTCGAAGTATTCGTTGTGTTCGTTGGTGTTTTCGTGAAAGTAATGATTGCTATTATTGGTTAGGTTTGTTAGTATTTCTCTGGAATTAGCGCTTCTCTGTATTTATTGGTGTGACGGTGACGTTAACTGTTCTGCTCTAACGCATGTAAGCGCCAAGATGGATTCTTGCGAATGATTAACAAACGGACCATCCAGTCGACAGACCAGTCAGCGAGTTTCTCTCTCTCCCTCCCTCTGTCTCTGTCTCCTCCCTATCTCCCCTCTATTTATGTGGCTGTCTCTATCTATTTCTATCTTCCCCCTCTCTCTCTATCTCCCTCTCGCTCTGTTTCTGTCTCCACCTCGCTCTGTCTCTTTTTATTTCCCTCTCCATCTATCTCCGTCTCTCTGTATCTCTATATCCCTCTCCCTCTCTGTCACTATCTCCCTCTACTTCTCCTCTATCTCCTTATGTCTCTCTCCCTCCTTTCCATCTCTGTCTCCCTTTCCCTCTATCTCCCCTCTTTCTAGCTATACCCCTCTCTCTTCTCTTTCTCTGTCGCTGTCTCACGCTCTGTCTGTCTCTCTCTCTCCCCTCTCTCTTCCTCTGTCGCGATCTCTCCCTCTCTCTATGCGTCTCTCTGTCTCCTTTCCTTTCTTTCTCTTGATACGCGCCCCAAAGTTGGCATTCTCCCAGACAGTTGACTGTGTTGACATTTTCACTCTTGATTATATCGAGTGTTGTCCTCCGTTGGCCGTGGCGCCATAACTTTGTACTTAACCAAAGGGGGGTCGATATCTTGTGTGTTGGAAAACCCCGAGATATCGATATAACAAGATATTGTCTGTGTTCTTTTGTTTTTATGTGTCAAAAAAGTGAAAAAAGTGTATTTCTCACTCATTCTTTCTGTTTCGTTGTCTGTCTGTCTGCTTGGTTTTCTGTTTGCGTATCTGTCGTAGCACAAAGAAAACTTGACCCTCTTAGACATTGTTAAGTTTGGGCTCAAAGGGTATACCTTGTTTAAATGCCTAATAATAGTAGTAGCAGCAGTAGTAGTATAACAGTAGCAGCATCACCACAGTAGTAGTATAATTGGCAAAATATCAAATATATATACTACTATATTTGAAATAGTAATTACAATATAAATAAATTAACAAGAATTTCTTTCTGACTGGAGAATTGTGGCACAGGGAAGGCCAATCAGGACAACAGCTACTTAAAGAAATCTGATGTGTCGCTAAAAAGACGTAAATATCGCAACACATGGGCACAACGCGGTTGCGTCCTGGGTTAAACACAGAGGAGGAGGAGGAGTAAGAAGAAGAAGAAGAATGAGGAGGAGGAGGAGAAGAAGAAGAAGAAGAACAAAAAAAAGAAGATGAAGAAGAAGTTAAAGAAGAAGAAGTTGAAGAAGAAGAAAAAGAACAAGAAGACAGTTGCAGAAAAAAAAGACGAAGAAGAAGAGGAAGCAATTTTCTGCACACCCCCCCCCCCCCCACCACGCCCCCTTCCGACATTTCGCTAGTTGTTTGTTTCGTTGTGATTATTATTCAGTGTCTGCAAGTACGGAGTCTCATTGTTTTTTGTGTCGATCCACCAGCAGCGTCACTGCATACACCATCCATGTTCCGATGAAGGCAAACGTGTTGCAGATCTCCGGGCCCGGACAAACAACAGCGGGCGTGTCCTGTGTATCAGCGATCATTCTAATCTGAGGCTTTTCACAAATAGTAGTTCTAATTGTCATCAGTGTGTTGCTTAGAGGAAGGAACAACTCTCCCACACAAAAAAAGTCAAGAATTGATTACGCCCATCGTAGTGCTTAGATACGAAGCGTAGCAAGTGATCACATTGAGCGTTCAGAGGTTTGAGGTTTGAACAACGAATCAACATCATGGCACACGGGTTGTAACCCCTAAGTGCTCCGTTCTTCTTCTAGCTCAGGTCTGAGTCCAAACAGGCTCAGCACAGTGAACAGACTCTGTAGCACCGGAGAGGATCCTGAAATACTTTAGGTAGATTTTTAACTGCAAGTGTTGCCCGGGCACCGCCGTTAGGCTACTCTTTTCGATTTCCAACTGCTAAAGGATTTTTCTTTTTTACGTGCGCAACATATCTCACTACCCAGAGACCGCGGGGAATTACTTGAACTCCACGTGAAAAATCCCAGCCCTTACCGGGGATTGAACCCCGAACCTCTAGCGCTCGAGGCGGACACCATGCCTCGAGACCACACAGCTCCCATTGAGCACCAAACCTTTAATTTCACCAGACACCAATAAACAGCGTGTTCCAATTCGAAAGTAGCCGGGCTTTAAACAAAAAAGTGACCAGCCCCTCAGGTCTACCCGGCCTTTAGTGGGTACCAAATTTCTTGTGAAGTAAAGGCGGCCGGCGGGATACTGACCACCTCACCCACCGAGTGCCGATTGGTCTATAAAATATCGGTCTAGCCCTATGTGCCCAACAAGCCTAAAGGCGTGGAAAATTGTCCTTTGCCGGACTTACTAAATAACTAGAACCATTAATCACAGTCATTACTTCCACAAGGATGTAAGTTTTTGATGGGGCGGACGTCCATGTCTGTGCACAGATGGAAATCTTTGGTGTTCATGATCGGGTGGCAGTTATATTCCTTTTAGACTATTGACCTCTTTTCCTCCGCTAGCCTGTAGGACCGACCCACTTGTCCAAGGCTGAGTAACTGTTTAGTAGTAGCAGCAGCAGCAGCAGCAGCAGCAGCAGCAGCAGCAGCAGCAGCAGCAGCAGGAGGAGGAAAAGAAGAAGAAGAAGAAAAAGAAGATAATTGTGAATAGCAGTTGCTTAATAATAATAATAATAATAATAATAATAATAATAATAATAATAATAATAATAATAATAATATATAATAATAATAATTCGGCACAAGGAAAGATATAGGAATCCAAGGTAACGGGAGAGAGAGAGAGAGAGAGAGAGAGAGAGAGAGAGAGAGAGAGAGAGAGAGAGAGAGAGAGAGAGAGAGAGAGAGAGAGAGAGAGAGCTAGGTACGTATTTTTTACAATACAATGCGTAACTAGTAAACAATCCCCAGCACTTTTATTTGCCTGTTTCGCAATTGTACATTCGGTAGTTGGCCAAGAAGAAGATAGATGGAGTCAACTTGCTGAAGTTCAACAGTATCACCTTGCAGCAGGCTAACGAGCGTGCAGTATCTCTGTAACCCAGCGGTTCTCAGCCTGTTTGGTCGCGACCCTTTCACAGGGGTCGCCTGTGACCATCAGAAAACACATATTCATTGAAGTTATGAAGTAGTAACGAAAATAATTGTATGTTTGGAGGTGGCAACAGCACGAGGAACTGTGTTAAATAAAGGGTCGCGGCGTTAGGAAGGTTGAGAAACATTGCTGTAACTGTTCATTAGCTGTGCCTGCCACGGCAAACAGCACTGGGCATAGATAGACAGTCGATAGATGGATTTAGAGTTTGCAGTTGCTTTCTGAACATTCGACTCTCACGACTGTTGTCGAAAGGAAATAACGGAGACGTGTCCCTGCAGGGTGGCACCCGAAAATGCTGAGCATGTGCTCCAACACTGTCAACTGTATGCTGACAACAGAGACGCAATCTGGCCTGTTCCAACCACACTGAAGACAAAACTGCATGGTACACGAGAGGATATGGATTGCACGATAGCTTTCATAAAGGCTACCGGCCTCCTGATATAAGTTTTCTGACAGAAGGATCGAAGAAGAAGAAGAAGAACACAAGGCGGTTTCTACCAGATTGTCTACACCGGGAATTGTGCAGCGTCTGTGGCTTATGCGTTGCTTCGTAATGTCGGGGTGCCGGGTTCGATCCCAGCTGCAGACGATTTGTTTTGCGTTGGTTTCGACACTGGTACTGAGCGCTGACCGTTGAGAAGCAGTGGCAAACTACTGAACGTAAAATTTGCCTAAAAAAACTACAGCAGCCAAAAAAAGGCTGGGGTTGGTTGGGCAGCGTCATGTAAAGGATCTGCAACTAATTTTTAACTTCGGAATTACTAAGGGCGTTCGCAATACGCCTTTCGCCCGGACACATCCGATTTCACCAACCTCATATTTGTCCTACTTGAAAGGTGGCAAACAGCAGGCTACAAGGCAATGGGTCGACTAAGAAAGAGATGGATGGAGGGAGTGAAAGAGAGATGGATGGAGAGAGTAAAAGAGGCACTATATAACCGCAATATGACATTAACACAAGTTTCGCATTTAGCAAAATACCGAAAAAATGGTATCTAATTTCTCTCTGCGAAACTTTACATACAAAAGTAGGACAAAATAAGAAAACAGAGTAGTTAGCCTTTCCCCTTGAGCCCAGGGCGGCGCATAGGGCAGAGGTCATAGCTCTCCATGTCTGACGGTTCGTTGCCATCTGTTTTAGGTCTTGGAGGTTCATTAGGCCCATAGTTGAGTCTTCCCTGATGATTGTTCTACACAGGGTCTCTCTTGGTCTTCCCCGTTGTCTTTTTCCTTCCGATGTCTATTTGAGGGTTTGATGGGGAAGTCGTGTCTTATCTATTCTGAGTGCCTGGTCGATGTAGTTCCAGCGGGGCTCTCTTACACAATTTGATACATTATCTTGCTGGATCTTTCGTCTTAATTGCGTTTCGGATCTGAAATCTGAAGATAGAAGAAAATAAACGTTCCTGGGTAATTAATTTCCACCCATTAACACGGGGCTGGGAATTCACCCATCGACCGTGTACTGCCCCAATAACTGCCTTTATTTTACCACTTCTGCGGTGTAGGCAAGGAGGATTTAAGGCCTCATGGCTAGTGCTGTCGCCACGACTGTTCAGGTGAGGATTTTATTTTGCCCCCGACAAAAAAGATCCCCAGGATTCGAACCCTAGTCTCCCGCTTAAGAGCCCAGAGTTCTAACAATGCGACCGTGTATGTACAAGCAGCAGATTGTGTGCAGTGTTTTGAAAGTGTTCAACATTGCTTGTCTTGTTTGCCCGTGTGCAGATACGCGGTCACAGACGATGCCTATAGGTCCATGCGGGACAAGAACCTTGACCAGTGTATCATTATTTCCGGGGAGAGTGGTGCAGGGAAGACAGGTGAGATGTGTCTTTGAATTGTATCATTAATACTCATTGTCATCACCATTGTCATCATCATCATTATACTTATTATCATCATAATCAACATCATCATACTCATCATCATCATACTTATCAACATCATCATACTCATCAACATCATCATACTCATCATCATCATCTTTATTATCATCATAATCAACATCATCATACTTATCAGAATCATAATCAACATCATCATACTTATCAAAATCATAATTAACATCATCATACATCATCATCATCATCATGATCAGTATCATCGTCTTACCTATCATCATCATCATCATACTTATTATTTTAAACATCATCGTACTTATTATTATAAACATCATCATACTTTTCACCGTCATTATTATTTTCATCATCATCAACATCATCATACCATTATCACCATCATCATCCTCTTTATCATTATAATCATCATCATCATCATGCTTGTGATCTTTATTATTAATATCATACTTTTTATCATAATCATCATATTACTTATCATCATCATAATCAACATCATACTTAGCATCATCGTTATAACCATCATTCTCAACATCATCATACTTATTATCGCTATCATCATTATCAACATCATTTTGAACATCATCAAACCTATCATCATCATTATCAACATCATCATACTTATCATCATCATGATCATCATCATCATACTTATCACCATTATTTTCATCATCATCATATTTATCATTGTCAGCATCATCATACTTTTTATCATCATTATCAACATCATCATACTTTTTGTCATCAAAATTATTATCATCATACTTTTCATTGTTATTATCATAGTCATCATTATCAAAATCATCCTTATCATCATCATCCTTATCACCAGTATTATCTTTTTTATCAGCATTATTAATTATTTTATCATTATTATTATTATTATCACTAACTACATGTTTTTTTCCCCAACACCTGACAGAGGCCAGTAAGGTGATAATGCAATATGTCGCAGAGGTCTCGGGGAAAGGACACGACATTGACCGAGTGAAAGAGCAGCTGCTTCAGTCCAACCCTGTCTTAGAAGGTAAGGGACACACAGGGCTAGTGCCCCATACATCTGTGTTTCATTCGTTCCCTCTTTTGTTTGATATTTGTTAGACTTTTTTTCTCAACCCATGCCTCATCCAGTTGTTTCACGAACCCATACCCCTCCAATTGTTACTTTAACTCCCTCTCTCACATAGTATATTTCTTTAACTCCATCTCTCACAGTTTATTACTTTAACTCATTGTCTCACAGTTTATTACATTAACGCCATCTCTGGCACAGTTTCTTTAACTTCCTTCCCCCTCTCATACACTTTATTACTTTAACGCCATTCGTTACTTTTACTCCCTGTCTGACACAATTTATCACTTTAACTCCCTCTCTCCCACAAATTTATTGCTTTAACTCCTCTCTCACGTTTTTATCAGCTTTGCTCACTCTGAAAGAAACAAGGTAATTAAGGAAACAACTTTTTGGGGAATTAATGAGTTACATACAGGGGCAGAGAAATAATGAGTTACATACAGCGGCAGAGAAATAATGAGTTACATACAGGGGCAGAGAAATAATGAGTTACATACAGGGACTGAGAAATAATGAGTTACATACAGGGGCAGAGAAATAATGAGTTACATACAGGGGCAGAGAAATAATGAGTTACATACAGGGGCAGAGAAATAATGAGTTACATACAGGGGCAGAGAAATAATGAGTTACATACAGGGGCAGAGAATTAATGAGTTACATACAGGGGCAGAGAAATAATGAGTTACACACAGGGGCAGAGAAATAATGAGTTACACACAGGGGCAGAGAATTAATGAGTTACACACAGGGGCAGACAATTAATGAGTTACACACAGGGGCAGAGAAATAATGAGTTACATACAGGGGCAGAGAAATAATGAGTTACATACAGGGGCAGAGAAATAATGAGTTACATACAGGGGCAGAGAAATAATGAGTTACATACAGGGGCAGAGAAATAATGAGTTACATACAGGGGCAGAGAAATAAAGGAAGACCGAAAAAAAACAAACAACACATGGATAAGGGGGCTAGAGAGTGACGTTGAAATGATAGGAAGGATATAGAAATGATGGGAAGGATATAGAAATGATGGGAAGGATATAGAAATGATGGGAAGGATATAGGGAGAGTGCATGCAGAAGTGAAGAATGACTTAGCGTGAGTTAGTTGAGGGCCTATGCCTCACTGGGGAATCAAATGCAGAAAAAGAAGAAGTTTTTTTGCTTGTTTTCAAATAAGACAGTAAAGGACATTTTGTGAGATTTCTGCTGCTACAGGAATAGCACAGTTTTGGGGTAACTAGTATCCGTGTATACTCCACTCACTGACTCACTGACTCACGATCACCGACTGACTGACTGACTCACTCACTGAATCACTGACTGACTCACTCGCTGACTCACTCATTCACTCACTCACTGACTCACTGACTGACTGACTCGCTCACTCACTCACTGACTGACTCACACACTCACTCACTGACTGACTCACACACTCACTCACTGACTCACTGACTGACTGACTCGCTCGCTCACTCACTGACTGACTCACACACTCACTGACTGACTGACTGACTCACTGACTCACTCACTCACTCACTCACTCACTCTCACTCACTCACTCACTCACTCACTCACTCACTCACTCACTCACTCACTCACTCACTCACTCACTCTCACTCACTCACTCACTCACTCTCACTCACTCACTCACTCACTCACTCACTCACTCACTCACTCACTCACTCACTCACTCACTCACACTCACACTCACTCACTCACTCACTCACTCTCACTCACTCACTCACTCACTCACTCACCCACCCACTCACACCCACCCACTCACTCACTCACTCACTCACTCACTCACTCACTCACTCACTCACTCACTCACTCACTCACTCATTCACACATACAGAGCTATGCCTTTATTTCTTTATAACATTTGAGTCTCTCTTAAATGCACGTTTGCATTAACTTTTGATTGTTCTTCTTCGCAGCATTTGGCAATGCAAAAACAACTAGAAATGACAACTCCTCCAGATTTGTAAGTGGCGTGCGTGGCTTAGTTTAATTGTGTTGCTACCTCCATGAAATAGGATGTGTGTCCTGGAGAAGTAAAGACGGCCAGCGTAATGCTGACCACATTACCCACCGAGTGCCGATTGGTCTGTAAAAATATGGGTGCTCTTCCCATATGCCCGATGCCTCTAAAGACGTGAAGAGAGATCTTTATTTTTTTCATTTTACCTCCATGTGTTAGTGCTTAGACACTTGCTAGCATGCTAGCCACCTGGATCAGCAGCCATGTGTTTGAATCCCTATTTCACCCTGTCTGAATCCACTCTGACAGAAAGCTACCAAGACAGGAACAAAGACAATCAAGTACACAGAAAAACAAGGAGCTAATTAAAATATAACAACAGATGAAAGATGTATTAAGTCTTTCCATGTGGGGTCTGAGGCCCCAATGTACAAGAAAAAACCTACTGCACTGTCCCCCTAACAAGCATAATGTAGGCATCAACTAATTTAGGGTGTGTCTTTCAAAACTGGCGTGCTATTGGAATTATAAGTCGGACTCGCAACGCCTAAGCCTGGGACGCTGCTGATGTGAATATGGCTACCAAAAAAATGTTCTGAGAAATAAAGATAGCCAAATGATCACTCAGTACATCTGAAAGTCTATTGGGGTGTGTGTGTGTGTATTTATATTTGTGCGTGCGCATACGTGCGTGCGTGGTGTGTGTGTGTGTGCAAGCAAGCATGTGGGAGAGGGGGGGTCAGGCAAACGTTAAGGTTGAGAGGATAAACTTTATTGAACCAGGGTTATGTCCCATATGGCTTGGCCCCTGTCTGCAGAATGGCCAGTTGCCTGTCGAGAGCCTCGCACAAAGCACAGACACTGCAGAACCAGTGACGACACCCCCATGGGTTTCCATAAAAAAAAAAATTGCACTCATGAACCGTGTGATGCAGCTGGGAAATTAACCCATGACCTACAGGTGGCAATCCTCGAATACCTGAACTTAACAAGTTTTGGTGACCCAACTGGATCAATGATGGACAGCGACCCAGATTTGGAAGAACTGTTGTTCTTCATTTCTTTAAAACAGTTCTTGATACCACTTTTTACCTTCCTTTTGCTCTGTTTTTCACAATATTTCTTCAATGTGACTCTCTGTGGCAGTTGGTACCAGGGCATTTTCGTCAGATGGCCAAACCATCTCATCTGTTGCTCTTCGATGAATTTGTATGACTTTTCACATGTATACATATTTTGGAACGTAGACTTCTGAGAGGTTATTTACAAGTTGTTATTTACAAGTTTGACCTCTAGTGTTAGCCAGGTTCATTGTAAAAGGGAGTTCGTTCATTCTTTCTCTTACAGGGAACGTATACTGTTAAAAAAAAAAAAACTGTTATCCCCGTGGTACACTTCATTTAGTTGAAAGCTCATACACATAAAAACTATAGATGAGCCAGATGCAAAAGAAATGCCAGTTCGTTGGTTGAAACCTAACGTATTCTTTTGTGCAAAATGAATGATTTAACTCATTAAATTACAAAGATTTTGAATGTCACAATTATGTTCCTTTCAGTAGCTTGGGTTTTTGTGAGTAGTAAATGTAGATTGTTTTAATACTCTTACCGGTAAAAATACATGGATTGTTTTATTACTCTTACAGGGAAAGTACATGGACATTGAGTTTGACTTCAAAGGGGACCCTGTTGGTGGGGTGATCACAAACTGTGAGTACCTTGACGGGAAGTTGTTGTAAGAGAATGTTCGCTAGCCTCACTTGATTTTACCATCATCGTCACCATCATCATCATAATCGTCACGAGCCATGGGAACAGCTATGCTGTAGCAGCTAGATGCTTCCCTGCAGATCCGAAGATCCTGGGTTCAAATCTGCATTGAGTCGGATTTATTTCAAACATGACCTTGGTTCCCAGGTCCACCCAGCTGTGAATTGGTACCAGATAATGTCCTGGGAAGTAAAGGCGGCTGACATGATATTAACTGCATCACCCATCAAAGGCCGATTTGTCTGTTAAAATATACAAGTCTAGACTCATATGCACAGGGTGCCGCTGGCTTGTAAAGGGACAACAAAAGTGACAGCCCCTGGCTGTTGTGTGGTTTTTTCCTAGGCAAATTTACGTCTAGTAGTTTGCTATTGCTTTCTGGATGGTCCGCTTTCTTGATACCACTGTCGAAACCAACGCATGGCC
Organism: Candidula unifasciata; assembly: GCA_905116865.2. Taxonomy (NCBI): domain Eukaryota; kingdom Metazoa; phylum Mollusca; class Gastropoda; order Stylommatophora; family Geomitridae; genus Candidula; species Candidula unifasciata. The sequence goes on from CAJHNH020005368.1 coordinate 367,416, forward strand.
CGCAGCTGTGATCGATCTTAGCATTACGAAGCGTTAGTATTGACTTAGCCACAGAGCCGACTTTACAACATAAACCATAATAATAATTGTAAGAGAATTTGCTAACTTTCTGAGATTTTCCTACTATCATCATTGTCATAACCTGCATGACATGTATCATCAATACTATCACAATTGCCATTATCACTTTCATAATTAAAATCATCACTACCATCGCCACTGTCATCATTGTCATAACCTTCATGACATTTATCATCAATACTATCACCATTTCCATCATCACTGTCATAATTAACATCATCACTACCATCGCCCCTGTCATCATTGTTATAACCTTCATGATATGTATCATCAATACTATCACCATTTCCATCATCACTGTCATAATTAACATCATCACTAACATTGCCCCTGTCATCATTGTCATAACCTTCATGATATGTATCATCAATACTATCACCATTTCCATCATCACTGTCATAATTAACATCATCACTACCGTCGCCACTGTCATCATTGTCATAACCTTCATGACGTATCATCAATACTATCACCATTTCCATCATCACTGTCATAATTAACATCATCAATACCATTGCCCCTATAATTGTCATCACTACTATCATCATTTTTGTCATTACTGTCATCATCACTGTCACCATTATCATTGCTGTCACCAGAATCACCATTGTCATCATCACTATCATAACTATCGTCGTTATCACTAGAGAGAGAGAGAGAGAGTTCTGTTTTTTGGTATTTTTGGGGTCTAGAGCTAGATACTCGCCTGCAAATCGGAAGGTCATGGGTTCAGGTCCTGACATTTAAAAAAAAAATGGCCTTGGCTCCCAGGTCGACCCAGCCTTGAGTGGGTACCAGGTACAGTCCTGGGAAAGTAAAGGCGGCCGGTGTGATGCTAACCACATCACCTACCAAATGCCATTTGGTCTATAGAATATAGGTGGTCTAGCCCTATATACCTAATTCGCCTAAAGGCCTGGAAAAGGATCCTTGACTTTTTACTTTATTTCTATGACCCTTTTTTTTTCCGGTGCAAAAACATTCTAGTCATATTGTTCTCCGGTTTCCTTAGCTTGTGTCCTTTCAAACACCAGCATCTTTTCTTCACCTCTTGATTCACCTCTTGATTCACCTCTTGATTCACCTCTAGATTCACCTCTTGATTCACCTCTTGATTCACCTCTTGATTCACCTCTTGATTCACCTCTTGATTCACCCTTGATTCACCTCTTGATTCACCTCTTGATTCACCTCTTGATTCACCTCTTGATTCACCTCTTGATTCACTGGAACTTGTTTAATTCTCTCACAAAGTTCTACATTAATTATTCTATCATAACATTTAATTCCCTCTGTTCTGCGCAGGCACCAGGTAATGAATGTTTGTAGTTTATCAGTGATTGCCTTAGTTGTTCTCCATATTTCTGCTCCATAAAACAGTACCGGTTTGACATTAGAGTTAACAATTTTAAGTTTTGTATTAGTTTTAATTTCTGTTGACCTCCATAAATTTCCTAGTGCTATGAAAGCTAATCTTGCCTTTTGTGTTGGTGATACTAATAGAGTTAAATAATAGAGGAAGCAACACATTATATGTTCTTGAATGTTTGTTTTACTAATGCATTTTTACTGTCACATTTTCATTTCAGATCTTCTGGAGAAGGTAAGCTTTAATTTTTCAGAAAAAAAAAAAATCCTATTATCTTTTTTCTTTCCTTATTCTTTTCTTTCAAGTTTTCCTTTCTCTTTCCTCTTGTTTTTTTTCTTTTTCAACTTATCTCAGTCATTTTGTTCTCTCTCTCCCCTAAATTACGCTTTCTTCTTTTTTTTGTTTTCATCTTTTTCCCTATGCTCTTTGTGTTTTTTCTCATATAATGTTCAGCTTCCTCTTTCTCTCTCTCTCCCCTTTTTTTTGATTCCTCGTTCCCCTCTAGGCCTGATGAAATCACAAGCAGCCAGAAAATTGCTGGTGTTGCTTCTGCAACATCCTGTAAAGTACAGGCAATGAACTTCTCCCTCATTCAATTCCCCCTCCCCTCTCTTTGTCTCCATCCCCTTCTCTGTCATCACTTCCTTAGTCTTCTTTTTATTTCTCCCTTCCCTACTTGATCATATTAACATTACTTCGCTTATCACAGATTATAATTATAATTTTGTTATTGGGTAATTTTTTGTGTGTGCATTCTTCCATATGTTGTTGACAATTTTTAACTATTTTACCAATAGAACTGACTGTTCCCTCATATTTGCATAATTCTTCTCTCTGTTTGAGTAGACAGCTTCTCTTTCTTTGAACAAAGTTTGTCTCTGTCTTTGAGTAGAATTCTTCTCCTTCTTTGAGTGGTCAAATCCTGTGTCAGTTTCACAAAATGTATTCCCAAGTGGTTTTTATTATAACTATATTCCCCATTCTAAAGGATATATTGCTTGATTCCGGACATGTAAATGACAAGGACAGAGCTTTCCATATGATTCCCCACAAACTGGAAAGGCAACTGCCCAGACTGGCGCGAAACTTTAACAATAACAATGTAGAATCCCCCTCCTGTGTAATCAGAAGGAATTTGTTATAAATTTGAAGTTACACTTATTAGTCATGTGACTTCTGTGAACTCCGAAACAAACATTTATCGAGAGATCATCTGCATTTCAGTGGAATTTTTTCATTTTTTTGGGGGGCCTTATTATTTATTAATGTAACCCTTAAGTAACACAGCTGATGAAATACAAATAAATATCCCATGGCAATAAATTGTGCAATGTAATGTTTGTGTCCGCATTATTTAAATAAATTGAAAAAAACCAGGACCAGGCTAAAAGAGTAGGTGGCCAAGGCTAAGATTATCCAGCTCCCACATTTGTGGAGTATGTGATTGATCCCTAGGCTCATGATTTTTGCCTACGTCGACACTAAAGGGTTACTAAAGTGATATTTACAGGAACACTTGTACTGGACAAAGGAGACATTCTGAAAGACGTTTATAAATGAATGGTGACAGGAAACATGAGATTAGGTGAAAGATCATGTGTAAGAATGTATGTACATGGAATCTGGGTGGATCCAGGAGGGAGATGTTTGAGGAATTTTTAGAGGAAGAGAACAACATGGGTAAAATCAGTAATGGTAATGGTAATAGTAATGTAAGTTTCAGTATAATAGCAAACGGGTCACCCCCATAGTTGCTCCGCTCCTGTGCCAACGACAAACACACAAAATGTTCACCACAGTCGCTTGTGGAGAGACTGACAGACTGCTGTCTCAGCATATACACTAGCATACACACGCATTAAAAGCATGCGGTGGCCATCAGAAGTGCTAACACAAACAGTCCAACATTAGGAATGCAGTTCCTCAGCAGAAGTAACCAACAGATTAGCAGTTGCACACGCAGTCAATTTTAATCACATAAGGGCACCACCAACATTGCGATGACAGGCCACGCCTCCTTTTCTAAATCTGCAATTCACAACACCACGGTTGGTCACAGTCGAAAAAAACTTGGGTAAAATCAGTGTCTGCTATAGTAACAGTTAGCATCTACATTTTAAGACATTTGCTACGAAAAAAGGACGGAGTGGCTTATACTGTGATGTGTGCAGTAGAAAAAAAAGCCCTGGTTGTTCGCTGCCAATTCATTGCATCAGCAATATGTCACAGGTACACACACAAAAAAAACATTCCACTTGAAATCCACAGCTCATAGTGCCACACCAAGCACTCAGATCAATAGCAGTGTGACTGAACTTTTAGACCTTCCTGTACAAAAATGGAGAATTTTCAGTTTGATTCCACTGTTTCATGCAACACTGATTGATGTTCATTTTTTCAGTCTAGGGTGGCATCACAAAACAGCGGAGAACGCAGTTTCCACATCTTCTATCAACTACTGCAGGGGATGGATGAGAATGAACTTGGTGAGGCACATTCTTCATTCACTTACAGTCATTATTTTTTTTTGGTTAGTTGTTTGTTGAGGTTCCACTGTCACTGCAGATGGGTCGCCCCATAAATGCTCCCTTCCTCTGCCAGGGGGGGAAAACACACAAAATGTCCTTCACCGTCCCTTTTGAAAACTAGTGGAAAACTTGTCAGTCCAATAAAATCTTGAAGCTTTTACATTGAAAAGTAATAAATGCATGAGACAGCTGTCAGATGTGCTAACACTAATGGTCCGACACCAGAATAGCTGCGCACTGTTGGTGCAAACTCTCTATCATGAAATCAGCATTGCGTCTGCAAAAGATCATGTCAATGCAAAAGTAATCACCCACCTGCTAATTCACTGTGCATCAGCGATACATCATAGACAAAACAGTGAAAAACAAACATTTCACATGAAATGCACAGCTCACAGTGTCACACCAAGCACGCAGATCAATAGCAGCCTGACTGAACCTTTAGTTCACCATGTTCCGAAATTCTGAATTTGCATCAGCAAGACCTAGCTGGAAACAAACAACTGTTAGGAGCATCAGTGGTCAGCTGGCTATCGGCCATTTCGGTTGGAAGCTCCACTGCTTCTAAAGGTCTCTGTAGCAAAGTGGTCAAGCTGTTTATCTTGTTCTGAAGGTCGTGGGTTCACCTGATGGACGCGTAATTCAATTTATGAGTGCAGTTTTTACAGGGATCCCTGGGGATCATCGCTGGAGTTTGTGTTTTGTGTGACACTCGACAGGCGGCTGGCCATTCTGCAGGGAGAGACAATAGGGGTCTAAATCCTGTGCAGTGGTTGATCCTCTCAAATTTAACCACTGATAATTGACTATTGATGTTATATTTTTATTACAATCAGTTTGGCTGTATGCGTTCAGATTCATACTACTAACAGCTAATTGTTGTTCAATACCATCCTTTTGTCATCATCACAATCATCATGTGCCCTGCTGATAAGCATGGACGGTCATGATTTTGCTATTGCCCACAATTACCAGAATCACAGATAAGGTCAGTGCTCTTGTCCTGCCTCATCTGTGTCACAAGCCATCTAGGTATTCTTCTGTATGCCTTTCCCATCCTCTTTTTGTGTAAATCTCAACAGTTGTCACAAAGTTCTCAAGGATGTATAACATTTCAAATCATGAGTTATCTTGGTATTTTGAAGAAGGTAGTTTGCCATAGCTTGCCTGCTTGGCATTGACTAAACTATCAGATAGATGTATGTAGTCATTGTTCCATTCTGACCAGAAGACCCAACCATTTGATTCTTAAATGTTCTTTTAAAAATTTTATTTTCTGGTATTGTGCCTACTATTATTCTTAGTTTGTTTTTTTCTTTAAAATTGGCAACTCTCTGTCTGTTTATCACATTGCATTTCTTATACATCTCATCTCACATGTTGTGATTTTGCATTTATGTTTTTCTAGGACTGTCCATATCTGGCATTGATAGCACAAAGTAGCCTTGATATTATAATATAATGTGTATTCACCTTCTAGACCAGTGATTCCCAAGCTGTCCGCCGCAGCGCCCTGGGAGCCGTGACATCTTCACAGAGGCGCCGCAAAATGTTTGAAGATACACGTTTTTTAAAAATCTCTAAATATGAATAGTAGTCATACTTTTACTTAGCTTAGGGTGCTGTGGGCAAATTTTAATTTTAAAAAAAGGCGCAGCGGCTAATAACAGTTTGGGAAACACTGTTCTAGACAATTTTTTTCAGGAAAAAAATAATAATTGACAGGTTGTTAATGTTGGATAAATGTTGCATCTTTTCCCAGAGGAGCTGAAGCTGGTACCTTTAGCCAACAACTACTCATTTCTCAACAAGAGCGGCTGTATTGAGGTTGACACCAGGGATGATGTGGAGGACTTCAAGATTGTCAGAGTAAGAACCTCATGTATTCATTCTCCATGTGCGTTCCTGGGCCACCTGTTTGGGAAAGAAATAAAAATTAAAAAACTCACTGCCTATAACAGACATGTCGTAAGTACAGGCTAAAAGTGGTGTTTCAGTCAGGTCAGAGTACATCTGCCCTGCCTGAGAGGCGAGGAAGCAACAGTCTGCATACAAACAAGCCAGATCTGTTGAATAGATGTGCACGCAAAACTCAAGTTCTGGAGCAAGATCAAAGTCTAGAAGTGGACAAACAACCAGAACTTTCAACTGGGGTTTACAGCCGGGGAAGGCTAAGAAGAGGTTATTGAAGTGTGTAATATTCATGAAGTTTCTTTCATATTCATAATTAGACATATGTTTCAGTTTAGGTTCAGGTTTAGGTTTAGACCACGGATCAGTATCATGGTACAAGGATAGTAACCCATAAGTGTTCCGTTCTACTTCTGACTCAAGCCTGAGTATGAAGAATCTCAGTGCACAGCGCGAACTCCATAGCACCGGTGATTATCCTGAAATACTAGAGTAGATTTTCAACTCCAAATTTTGCCCGGGCAGCGTCAATAGGCTACTCTTTTTCGATTTCCAACTACCAAGGGATTTTTTACATGTGCAACAATACACACGGGTGTACAATCTCAATACCCAGAGACCAGGAGGAAATTACTAGAAGTCCACGTGAAAAAATCCCATGGGCATCCGATCTCACTAACCAGAGACCAGGGGGAAATTACTAGAAGTCCACGTAAAAAAATACCAGCCTTCATCGGGGCTTGACCCATGACCTCTAGCACTCGAGGCGGACGCCATGCCTCAAGACCACACTGCCCCCAAAATATGCTTCAGTTGTTCCCATCTAACATGTGAAGTGTGAAGTAGTTCTATACAAAATACTGCCTTGGTGTTTAAAGTGTTAAACCTTCATACATTCTAGGCCGTGGCAGGCTGGGTGGGGTGCAACTTACATTCCTCGTCACCTGTCCTTCCTGAAGAGAAAATTCCGGAAATTGATCTAGTACCAATTTTCATGAGGTTAGAAAACTGTTACTAGTAAAAAAAAAAAAAAAAAGTAAAGATCCCTTTCCACGCCTTTAGGCATATCGGGCAAATGGGAAGAGCGCCCATATTTTTACAGACCATCAGCACTCGGTGGGTAATGTGGTCAGCATTACGCCGGCTGTCTTTACTTTCCCAGGACAGCCCATCCTGGTACCCATTTTAGGCTGGATCGACCTGTGACGCCCCATACCATGATAAAATTCCACGCAGCCAGCAGTTGGTTTCGATCGCGGTACGCTGGATTATGAGTCGGACTCGCAACGCCTAAGCCACGGACGCCGCAGAAGACTGTTACTGCTGCCATCATAATTAGAACTCGTCATTTGCTGCTGAAGATGGGGACATGGCACTTTTGGGAATGTCTCGAATGCGGTGATGTCGATTCATAATTCTTCTTCTTCTTCTTCTTCGCGGTCACCAACTGTAAACTCTGGCCGAAAGTAGTGGTTGTTCATCCACTTCAGGACAGCAGTCCTGTTCCAGAACTTGAGTGTTGCATGTGCATCTGTTTGACACATCTGACTAATTTGTATGCAGACTGTTGGTTCCTGGCCTCTCAGGCAGATCCACTCCGATTTTGAAGAAAGCTTCCAATTAGTCGACTTTTACGACATGCTTTTGAGTAGGCAGTGGGTCTGTTCTGGTTTTCCCTATAACAGGGCCCCAGAACCCACACGGGGAGATTCTTAATTCAAGATTCAACATATCACGTTAGAAAGAAAGAAGAAACTTATGTGCCATCTCCATAATGAAGGTTGTCTACTGTTCCCGCACAGTTGTCTTTTGGAGTAGTACATGGTAAGGCCCCAGTGCCTTCTGTGATGCGACTCTGTCAGCATTATCATCATGTGTCATCACATGATAAGTGTAAGCTTATCAAATTACACAGCTCTTACTGGGAAATGGCACCATCTCAGAAGTACCAAGTTTGGGGCCTCCAAGGATAACAGGGCTAACTCAATGTTCTGTGAATGAATGTTTTCAGAATGGTATGGAAGTGATCGGCTTCACCAAGGAAGAGATTCACATGGTGTTCCAGCTGCTGGCCAGCATTCTTAACTTGGGTAATGTGGAGTTCTCAGAGAGGACCAATCCTGATGGTACAGATGGTTGTGATGTTGTCAATATTAAAGGTAGGAGATCTTCTGGTGATGTTTGAGTGTGGGAATGGGATAAAGATTAAAGTCAAGAGGATTAACTGCATTGCATCAGGTTTGATCTGAGGCTCTCTCTGCGGAATGGCCAGCTGCCTTCTGTGAGCCTCGCACAAAGCATGAAAACCCTAGCTCTCATGAACCCATGAACTTCAGAGCGCGAGGTAACCGGCTTGACCACTTCACCATGGAGACGCATGGATTGAGTGAGAGCAGCAGTTTTTTTTTTTTTTTTTTTTGGCGAGAATGACGAAGGATGGTGTTGCTGTTGGTGATTATTGTCTAATGATGTTGTAAGTGTTGGTGATGGGGATCGTGGTTGTGGTGGTCATCATAATGGTGGTAGTAGTAATTAAAACAATATCCTGTTCAACCCATTCAGGTTATATTTAGGATATATATAGTTTTTTTCTTCTTCTGTTTCAATATAATGGATATTTATAATATAATGGATATTTATAATATAATGGATATTTATAATATAATGGATATTTATAATATAATGGATATTTATAATATAATGGATATTTATAATATAATGGATATTTATAATATAATGGATATTTATAATATAATGGATATTTATAATATAATGGATATTTATAATATAATGGATATTTATAATATAATGGATATTTATAATATAATGGATATTTATAATATAATGGATATTTATAATATAATGGATATTTATAATATAATGGATATTTATAATATAATGGGATATTTATAATATAATGGATATTTATAATATAATGGATATTTATAATATAATGGATATTTATAATATAATGGATTTGTATGCCTGCTAGTTAGATATGTTTGGTTATGCAGTATCACATAGCTTTTTGTATTAATCGTATACTAAAATAGGAGCATAAACATGAACATATACCAGAGAAAAGTAACAGAATACACAGCACAGCAGAAATGGTGGGACTGAGAATAAATACAAAGAAAACTAAGATCATGACAAGCAGTCCAAACTAACAACCAGTGACCATAAATAACCAAACTCTTGAAAATGTAGAACATTTCACATGTCTTGGCAGTGTGGTGTCCCCTGCCAGGAGGGACCGAAGAGGACATTCAGTCTGAACAAAGCTAGAGCTGCTTTTGGAAGGATGAGGCAAATCTGGAAATCCAACAATTACTGCAGAGGAACAAAACTCCGACTCTACAAGAGCATCATTTTGCCAGTTCTTCTTTATGGAGCGGAATGCTGGAGAATGACCAAAAAGGATGCATGTCTACGTAGAATTATCAAACACTAAACTACTTCAAGTCAGTAATCAAGAAACTTTAGACAGTATGATAACCAAGAGAAGATGGAAATGGCTTGGCCACGTTATGAGAATGAATCCTGATATGCCTGCCAAAACAGCTCTCACATGAACACCAGAGGGAAAGAGAAAACAGGGGCGCCCAAAAACAACATGGAGACGAACGATGGAAAGTGACCTGAGTGCAGCATCTCTGACATGGAAAACTGCACTGAAAATTGCACAGGACAGGAAAGCATGGAAAGTCCTCTCTGAAGCCTCATGTGCCACTAGGCATAACAAGAACTGATGATGATCATAGGAGCATATGCTGGTGTATAAAATGCTTCTTTGTATCAGACGCACCCCCTGATCGGCGGATATGCTTGTACAGGAGCTATTGAGTCCATTCTTGTTCTCCCCTCAATAGGGCACTGAAACTCAAACCAGGAAGGTCAATTTTAAGGCCTGTTTTGAAAAAAAAATGTCTTATACACCAACAAATACGGTTAATATGGTTAAATCCAGGAATAGCAGCAGGCCGGCGCTGGTTAACTTCATGAAAAGCAGTTGAGACACTTACCCCTAACATGGCAGTTTTTTTCTTCTTCTCCATCTTGACAGCGGTGCAGGACGTCTGTCATCTTCTGGGCTGTTCCTTGGAAACACTGGCTGGGGCGTTGATGCAAAGAACTGTGGCAGTTCGTGGGGACATGGTCAAGACAGATCTGAGTGTGGGAGATGTAAGTCACTTGACATTGCTTGGCATTTTTTCCTTTTTTTTTCTGTTCATTTCCTCTTTTGCCTCATAACTGTACGACTTAGAACAGGATGCAGTCGACTTCGCAGCTAGAGGTACAGAAAATTTAAGACTGGCTGATAAATCAGCCATGTTCACGTGTGGACTGGCGCGTGAGACAACAGATCACATCTTCCAAGATTGTCCCAAATACAACATATCAAGGCAAGCCTTGTGGCCAAGAGAAACATCAGCGCAGGCCAATCTTTACGGGTCACTGAGTGATTTGTAAAAGACAGTGAAGTTCATACTAGAGACAACTTTGCAGATATATACAACCTGTTTCAAGTAAACGAAAGAAGAAGAAGAATTTCCTCTTAATGCTTCAGGTGTCGAGGGAAATATGCATTTCTGTTTCTTGCTCTTCTGGCCGCTTGACCATAGACACATTGTGCTGTTGTAAAGTTTCTCTGATATTATCTTTCTGTCTTGTTCTTGGTCTACCTCATGCTCTATATCCTCCTCTTTTCGTGTACGCCTTCTGTGATGTTGGGCCACAAAGCATTTTCTCTAAGTGGGTAACCCATCTGATTTGCTGTCTTCTTATGTATTTTAGAATTGGTACTCTGACGACTTTGGTCTCTTATGACCTCATTTCTGATTTTATCTCGTCTGGTCACTCCCGTGGCCCTTATCAGAAATCTCATTTCCATGGTTACTCATTTTCTTTCCTGGTTTGCTGTGTGACCATGTCTAGCAACTGGTAATATGGAGTGGGAATGAGTATGCTTTGTATGAGATGTTTTTGTGTGTGCTTATTGGGGTTGTATTATGCTCCAAGAAAGACATTTTTTTAAAAAGGGGGCGGGGAAAAAAAAGGAAGGGGTGGCGGCCTGGCTGTCCCAGTACTTAGTTGTCTTCACTGCATCATATATTAATTTTATAATTCAGACATCTACAGTGAATGCTGTTCCCACATCTCCAGTGATTGTTGTTCCTACATCTCCAGTGAATGCTGTTCTCAGATCTCCAGTGATTGTTGTTCCTACATCTCCAGTGAATGCTGTTCCCACATCTCCAGTAATTGTTGTTTCTACATCTCCAGTGAATGCTGTTCTCAGATCTCCAGTAATTGTTGTTCCTACATCTCCAGTGAATGCTGTTCTCAGATCTCCAGTGATTGTTGTTCCTACATCTCCAGTGAATGCTGTTCCCACATCTCCAGTAATTGTTGTTTCTACATCTCCAGTGAATGCTGTTCCCACATCTCCAGTGATTGTTGTTCCTACATCTCCAGTGAATGCTGTTCTCACATCTACAGTAATTGTTGTTCCTACATCTCCAGTGAATGCTGTTCCCACATCTACAGTGATTGCTGTTCCTACATCTCCAGTGAATGCTGTTCCTACATCTCCAGTGAATGTTGTTCTCAGATCTCCAGTAATTGTTGTTCCTACATCTACAGTGAATGCTGTTCTCAGATCTCCAGTAATTGTTGTTCCTACATCTCCAGTGAATGCTGTTCTCAGATCTCCAGTAATTGTTGTTCCTACATCTCCAGTGAATGCTGTTCTCAGATCCCCAGTAATTGTTGTTCCTACATCTCCAGTGAATGCTGTTCCCACATCTCCAGTAATTGTTGTTCCTACATCTCCAGTGAATGCTGTTCCCACATCTCCAGTGATTGTTGTTCCTACATCACCAGTGAATGCTGTTCTCAGATCTCCAGTAATTGTTGTTCCTACATCTCCAGTGAATGCTGTTCTCAGATCTCCAGTGATTGTTGTTCCTACATCTCCAGTGAATGCTGTTCCCACATCTCCAGTAATTGTTGTTCCTACATCTCCAGTGAATGCTGTTCCCACATCTCCAGTGATTGTTGTTCCTACATCACCAGTGAATGCTGTTCTCAGATCTCCAGTAATTGTTGTTCCTACATCTCCAGTGAATGCTGTTCTCAGATCTCCAGTGATTGTTGTTCCTACATCTCCAGTGAATGCTGTTCTCACATCTACAGTGATTGTTGTTCCTACATCTCCAGTGAATGCTGTTCCTACATCTCCAGTAATTGTTGTTCCTACATCTCCAGTGAATGCTGTTCTCAGATCTCCAGTGATTGTTGTTCCTACATCTCCAGTGAATGCTGTTCTCACATCTACAGTGATTGTTGTTCCTACATCTCCAGTGAATGCTGTTCTCAGATCTCCAGTGATTGTTGTTCCTACATCTCCAGTGAATGCTGTTCTCAGATCTCCAGTGATTGTTGTTCCTACATCTCCAGTGAATGCTGTTCTCACATCTACAGTGATTGTTGTTCCTACATCTCCAGTGAATGCTGTTCTCAGATCTCCAGTGATTGTTGTTCCTACATCTCCAGTGAATGCTGTTTCCACATCTCCAGTGATTGTTGTTCCTACATCTCCAGTGAATGCTGTTCTCAGATCTCCAGTGATTGTTGTTCCTACATCTCCAGTGAATGCTGTTCTCAGATCTCCAGTGATTGTTGTTCCTACATCTCCAGTGAATGCTGTTCTCACATCTACAGTAATTGTTGTTCCTACATCTCCAGTGAATGCTGTTCCCACATCTACAGTGATTGCTGTTCCTACATCTCCAGTGAATGCTGTTCTCAGATCTCCAGTGAATGTTGTTTCCAGACATTGAAACTCAGACGCTCTGTTTAATGACTTTACACTCTGCTGCTGTATTTAGGTTCTGTTTCTTTATTCCTGTTGACCATTACTTCTGCCTTTTCTGTGTTGATTCTCATTTTATTTGTTTTACATTCTTCATTCATGAATGTGAGGTATTGCAAATTCATGGCTGTATCTGCTACCAGGGCCTGGTCATCAGAAAAGAGTATTTCTTTAATGTTACTGATATTTTCACTCCTCAGCTTGGCATTCTTGCATATATTGTCGATGCAGGTGATAAACAACAGTCGTGATAAGACGCATCCCTAACTTACTTCAGATGTTACTGTGCAGGGTTTAGATGTTTTCTGATTTATTATGATTATACTTCTACACTTTGACCTAACCTTAAATGGGTACCAGGTAAGGACCTGGGAAGTAAATGTTGCTGGCACAGTGTGACTGGTATGTAGAATATAGGCTTAGCCCTATATGCCCAGTACACATGAAGCCATGAAAAATGGTCCTTCACTTGCATGGGACTGGTGTCACCAGCTGCTACACGCTGTGCTATTTACTGAAGAGTTTATCTGAGCCCTTATGGACTTAATAGTTTGATGTGCAGATCGGATAATCTGTTTACTAACTAACTAACTTACACTTTTGCAATCCCTGTATTGCAAATAAATCATGATGATGTTTTATTTACATGCTTACATTTATCTGTTTCTCATTACAGGCAATGTATGCCAGAGATGCTCTGGGTAAAGCCATTTACAACCGCCTGTTTACATGGCTGATCAAGAGAATTAACGACAGTATAAAGGTTGATATTCCCTGTCGTTGATTCTGTCATGTTTGCTGTGGATATTGTCGTGTCTGCATGTCTTTTGTACATAATAATGGTTTATACACTGAAGTTTGACAAGGATGTAGAGTATGAGGTAGACCAAGAAAAAAATGGAAAGATGACATCAGAGAAACTCAACAACAGTCCGATGTGTCTATGGCCAAAAGAGCATTAAGCAAAACCTTATATCTCCTTCAACATCCAAAGTAGTAACAGAGAAGAAGAAGAAGAAGAGAAGAAAGTGCTATAGTGGGTTAGGGGGCCTCATTCTGGGGGAGGGGAGAGATTAGACATGCATGTGTACAAGATGACTAATAAGGAAAGTTTCCTTTGAAGTTGGAGTGCATGTGCCTGAGAGTAAAGGAACCAGCAGTCTGCATTCAAATAAGCCAGATCTGTAAAACAGATATGCTCTCAAAACTCATTCTGTAACAAGACCAAACTCCAGAAATAGGATGAACAACCAGAACTTTCCACTTTCCGGAGTTTACAGCCTGTGGATGCTAAGAAGAAAAAGAAGCTGCACACTTTGAATACTTTGTTTCAGTTATTAACAACATGAGAGATTTTTTGCCAGACGAATTCTAGCTGTAGCAGTTCTTTTTCCTTCTTCTTCAGCATTCTGAGGTTTACTACTGAACATATCACCCACCTCCTCCATTCATCTCTGACTGGTTTTAGCAGTCATTATCATGTGCTGCATGGTCTCGAGGCATGGTGTCCGCCTCAAGTGCTGAAGGTCCCGGGTTCAAGCCCTGGTGAAAGCTGGGATTTTTTTCAACTGGACTTCTAGTAATTTTTTCTGGTCTCTGGGAGAGTAAGATCAGACGCCTGTGTGTATTGTTGCGGGTGTAAAAAAATCCCTTGGCATTTGGAAATCAAAATGAGTAGCCTAACTGCGCTGCCTTGGGAAAAATTTGGAGTTAAAAATATATTTAAGGTATTTCAAGATCCTCGCCGGTGCTATGGAGTTTGTGCACTGCACTGAGATTATTCGGATTCAGGCTTGAGTCAGTTGTAGAACAAAGCACATGGGTTACTACCCTTGTGCTGTGATGTTGATCCATCATCTAAACCTAAACTTATTTATCATGTGTCATGATGTTGATCCATCATCTAAACCTAAACTTATCATGTGTCATGATGTTGATCCGTCATCTAAACCTAAACTTATCATGTGTCATGATGTTGATCCATCATCTAAACCTAAACCTATCATGTGCCATGATGTTGATCCGTCATCTAAACCTAAACTTATCATGTGTCATGATGTTGATCCGTCATCTAAACCTAAACTTATCATGTGTCATGACGTTGATCCGTCATCTAAACCTAAACTTATCATGTGTCATGACGTTGATCCGTCTTCTAAACCTAAACTTATCATGTGTCATGATGTTGATCCGTCATCTAAACCTAAACTTATCATGTGTCATGATGTTGATCCGTCATCTAAACCTAAACTTATCATGTGTCATGATGTTGATCCGTCATCTAAACCTAAACTTATCATGTGTCATAATGTTGATCCGTCTTCTAAACCTAAACTTATCATGTGTCATGATGTTGATCCGTCATCTAAACCTAAACTTATCATGTGTCATGATGTTGATCCGTCATCTAAACCTAAACTTATCATGTGTCATGATGTTGATCCGTCATCTAAACCTAAACTTATCATGTGTCATGATGTTGATCTGTCATCTAAACCTAAACTTATCATGTGTCATGATGTTGATCTGTCATCTAAACCTAAAACTATCATGTGTCATGATGTTGATCCGTCATCTAAACCTAAAACTATCATGTGTCTTGATGGAAAGTGTAGACCGTCATGTTTTGCTACCTTACACGATCACCAGAAGCATGGATCAATTCATTGCTCTTATCTCAGCCCATTCTCTGTGGCCAAGCTATCCAGGCACTTTTCTCTCTCTGCCTCTCACTTGCTCTTTCTCCGCTTATCTTGCCAGCTGTACCAAGTTCTTGAGTCTATTTATTCTCACAATATGTCCAAAAACACAGACTGGCTACGTCAAATTGTTCTAATTTTTTTACAACTTTCATCTATTTTTCGGAGGATTGCTTCATTTTTTTTTCTATCATCCATGATATTCTTTGCATTCTTCTCAAAAACCACATCTCCGCTGCTGGTAAAGTTTTTTTTTTTTTTAAAGCTTGACTGCTTATTGCCTATGTCGCACATGCATATCTTCTTCTTCTTCTTCGCGTTCATCAGCTGTAAACTCTGGCGGAAAGTTCTAGTTGTTCTTCTACTTCTGGACTTTAGACTTATTGCAAAATCTGAGCGGTGCGGGCAAAAATCTGACTTATCTTATACAGACTGTTGGTTCCTTGCCTCTCAGGCAGATGCACTCTGACTTTGAAGGAAACCACTAATTAGTCGACATGCTTGTTGGGCAAGAAGTTGGACTATTCTTTCCCCCCCCCCCCCCCCAAATGGTTCCCCGGAACCCACAACGGGGAGCACGTTCATATAACAACACAGGTTCTGCATTGCACTTTAACACAATTGCTTTAGCAAAGCAGAGGTTAACATAAAATAAGAGAAGAGCCTGACACAAAATTAATAAAAAGCTTCAATATTAAATTCAGTGCACTGCTAATTTTGAAGCTTCTTCTTCAGCATTCCCTGGGGGTGGGGGGCACCGATGGGGGGGAGGGGGGGGGAGCACCGGCGTGAAAGGGGGGACGCTGTCGGGAAGAGGGCGGTGCCGGGGGGGGGGGGTGGGGGGGGGGGGAGATGGGCACGTTATGGTTTTTACAGTTATTTTGCAATATCTGAAAGGTAATGAGTTGGCTGATAAACTGCTGCTGCTCCTCTGGGCGGTAAGCTACTTTAGGATAAAGTGGATGTGAGAAATTCTCTCTAGAGTCAAATGGATTTACCAGACAGAGAATCTATACACTGAAAGACAAATTCAACAGAGGTTGTGGATGATACTTAGCACTGAGGGAGAAACAAAGATGGACTTTTAATCCGGTTGCAGCTAGTACTGTTAGCATGCTGGCTCTTCATTGGTTACTGAAGAAGCTGCGTCTGTAAAACGGATATGCACACAAAACTTAAGTTCTGGATCAAGACTAAAGTCCAGAAGTGGATAAACAGCCAAAAAGTTGCCCGTGAGTTTACAGCCAGTGAACAAGGAGAAAAAGAACAGATTCTAGTGACACATCATAAGGAATTCAGTCAGCCATTTTAACTGTCCCATTTCGTTTTAGGTGAAAGAGGACCTGGGTTCGAAGACCAAAGTCATGGGTGTGCTGGATATCTATGGCTTTGAGGTGTTGGAGGTGAGTCTTATGGCTGTTAGGCAGGCTGTGTGTAATTGTGGGGGATTTACAAGCATGTTGTACATAAATCAGTGTGTGTAATTGTGGGGGATTTAAAAGCATTTTGTACATAAACCAGTGTGTGTAATTGTGGGGGATTTACAAGCATTTTGTACATAAACCAGTGTGTGTAACTGTAGGGGATTTACAAGCGTTTTGTACATAAACTAGTGTGTGTAACTGTGGGGGATTTACAAGCATTGTGTACATAAACCAGTGTGTGTAATTGTGGGGATTTACAAGCATTTTGTACATAAACCAGTGTGTGTAACTGTGGGGGATTTACAAGTGTTTTGTACATAAACCTGTGTGTGTAATTGTGGGGGATTTACAAGCATTTTGTACATAAACCAGTGTGTGTAATTGTGGGGGATTTACAAGCATTTTGTACATAAACCAGTGTTTGTAATTGTGGGGGATATACAAGCATTGTGTACATAAACCAGTGTGTGTAATTGTGGAGGATTTACAAGCATTTTGTACATAAACCCAGTGTTTGTAATTGTGGGGGATTTACAAGCATTGTGTACTTAAACCAGTGTGTGTAATTGTGGGGGATTTACAAGCATTGTGTACATAAACCAGTGTGTAATTGTGGGGGATTTACAAGCATTGTGTACATAAACCAGTGTGTGTGTAATTGTGGGGGATTTACAAGCGTTTTGTACATAAACCAGTGTGTGTAACTGTGGGGGATTTACAAGCATTTTTTACATAAACCAGTGTGTGTAATTGTGGAGGATTTACAAGCATTTTTTACATAAACCAGTGTGTGTAATTGTGGGGGATTTACAAGCCTGTTGTACATAAACCAGTGTGTGTAATTGTGGGGGATTTACAAGCATTGTGTACATAAACCAGTGTGTGTAATTGTGGGGGATTTACAAGCCTGTTGTACATAAACCAGTGTGTGTAATTGTGGGGGATTTACAAGCGTTTTTTACATAAACCAGTGTGTGTAATTGTGGAGGATTTACAAGCATTGTGTACATAAACCAGTGTGTGTAATTGTGGGGGATTTACAAGCCTGTTGTACATAAACCAGTGTATGTAACTGTGGGGGATTTACAAGCATTGTGTACATAAACCAGTGTGTGTAATTGTGAGGGATTTACAAGCATTTTGTACATAAACCAGTGTGTGTAACTGTGTAAGGATTCATTTAGTTAGTTAGATTTTCTTCTTGAGCCTAAGGTGCATAGGGCAGAGGTCGTAGCTCTCCATGTCTGATAGTATAAACATCAATCTGTCACTCTCATGTCTGACAGTAAAAACATTGATCTGTCACTCTCATGTCTGACAGTATAAACATTGATCTGTCACTCTCATGTCTGACAGTATAAACATCAATCTGTCACTCTCATGTCTGACAGTATAAACATCAATCTGTCATTCTCATGTCTGACAGTATAAACATTGATCTGTCACTCTAATGTCTGACAGTATAAACATCAATCTGTCACTCTCATGTCTGACAGTATAAACATTGATCTGTCACTCTCATGTCTGACAGTATAAACATTGATCTGTCACTCTCATGTCTGACAGTATAAACATTGATCTGTCACTCTCATGTCTGACAGTATAAACATTGATCTGTCACTCTTATGTCTGACAGTATAAACATTGATCTGTCACTCTCATGTCTGACAGTATAAACATCAATCTGTCACTCTCATGTCTGACAGTATAAACATTGATCTGTCACTCTCATGTCTGACAGTATAAACATTGATCTGTTACGCTCATGTCTGACAGTATAAACATTGACCTGTCACTCTCATGTCTGACAGTATAAACATTGATCTGTCACTCTCATGTCTGACAGTATAAACATTGATCTGTTTTGCTCATGTCTGACGGTTGATTATTTGTCTTCAGAACAACAGTTTCGAGCAGTTTATCATCAACTACTGCAACGAGAAGCTGCAGCAGATCTTCATTGAGCTGACACTGAAAGAAGAACAGGAGGAGTATGTTAGAGAGGTGAGTTCTGTAGCTGCATACATTCGTGGGACCTAGGCTGCACTCTCTTGTGGGATGTAGGTGGGTTGGGGTTTACTGCCAGTTCTAGATGTTTTGGGGTTTTTAAAAGCATCCTCTAAAAGATTGGACTGTTCTGTGACGTCATCTGGGGTAGGATATTCAAAAAGAACCAAAAAGGCTCTGGACTCATCTTCATATACATCAGTCCTGGTATTACTACTTACTGTAGGTATTCATCTCTCCAGACAATTTCCCCTTTTACATATACAGATAGTGAGCGTGCATTCATCCGTTGATTCCGTTCATCACTGCCATGCGGGCTCCTCTGTCATTTTTTTCATTTTTCAGATGGCCAAATGCACTTTGCTGCTTGAGTAGATTTCCTGCCTGAGTAGATTTGCTGCTTGAATAAATTTGCTGCTTGAATAGATTTGCTGCTTGAATAGATTTGCTGCTTTAATAGATTTGCTGCTTTAATAGATTTGCTGCCTGAGTAGATTTGCTGCTTGAATAGATTTGCTGCTTGAATAGATTTGCTGCTTGAATAGATTTGCTGTTTGAGTAGATTTCCTGCCTGAGTAGATTTGCTGCTTCAGTAGATTTGCTGCTTGAGTAGATTTGCTGCTTGAGTAGATTTGCTGCTTAAGTAGATTTGCTGTTTGAATAGCTTTGCTGCTTGAGTAGATTTCCTGCCTGAGTAGATTTGCTGCTTGAGTAGATTTGCTGTTTGAGTAGATTTGCTGCTTAAGTAGATTTGCTGTTTGAATAGATTTGCTGCTTGAGTAGATTTCCTGCCTGAGTAGATTTGCTGCTTGAGTAGATTTGCTGCTTGAGTAGATTTGCTGCTTGAGTAGATTTGCTGCTTGAGTAGATTTGCTGCTTGAGTAGATTTGCTGCTTGAGTAGATTTGCTGCTTGAGTAGATTTGCTGCTTGAGTAGATTTGCTGCTTGAGTAGATTTAATTTGTTAGTTCATACACATTCATTCTATACTGTGACCTATCCAAGCACAACACACAGAATAATGTCTGGCTCTTTCACCCTTTTAATCCGTTCAATTTGCACTCAGTACCTTAGCATCTTTTCTGGCCTGTGCCTTCCTTAAGACCTGCCTCTTTACATATAAATTATGTTAATTAGAATGTCTACATCATTACAGTAAACTCTTTAACATTAGCCTACAATATATATTTATGAACAAATTAAATTCTTACCTGCACGGTCCGTGGCAACAGCACTAGCCATGCGGCCCTAAATCCTCTGGCTCAAATATCCTCCACAGAAGTGGTGAATACAGGCAGTAGTGGCAGTTTTGTTTTATGTTAAGTGTAGGGTCATGGTGGGGCACCAGCAAGGAGATAAAAATTATAATTTTGAGAGCATGCATCTTCCCTGTGGCTACATACGGATGTGAGTCGTGGACTATATCTCAGTCCTTAAGAAAGAGAATAGGTGCTTTTGAGCTGAAATGCTATAGAAAGATTCTGAAAATATCTTGGACAAAGAAGATGAGAAATATTGACATCTTAAAAGGTCTGAATATCAAGGAAGATTGGCTAATAAACAGCATCCTTTCTCGAAAGTTGAAATATTTTGGTCATTTCAAGCGCCACAACGTATTGGAAAAAATTATAGCAGAAGGCATGGTACCAGGAAGGAGGGGCAGGGGCCGACCGACACAAAGATGGGCACAGGATAGAAGTGACTCCTTGAGTGTGAAAGTGCATGAGGCGGGAAAGAACTGGCGAGAGACCGAGTTTCTTTCAGGCAGACTGTGATGAGAGCGACGTTCTGCAAAGGACCTGCTACATGATGATGGTGATGTAGGGTCATGGTTTTAACTGTTGTGCATTTCTGTTTTCAGGGCATTGAGTGGATCCATGTCGACTACTTCAACAACTCTGTCATATGTGATCTCATAGAAAAGGTTGGTGATTGACTGTATGACTATGTCACTGGTGCTGTGCCAGAGTCCATATGTGCTAAATTCTTGCTTCGAGAAGGTTGCGTTTGAATATTGGGTGACAAATGAAAAACTGTCATCATCATCATTATCCCTTAACACTGCATGTCATTGGGTCACCAGTGTTGACTGTCTGATCAGCTTCCACCACCTTTGACTATCAGATGTGATGGACTTCATGGTTGCGTGCCTACGGCCTGTCCAGTATGTATTCAGGTCTTCCTTGGTCTGCCTCTTCTCTTCTTGTGTAAAGGGTGAAGGATCCTTTTCCCCGCCTTTAGGCGTATAGGGCATATAGGACTAGACATGTATTTAACAGACTAATTGGTATTGGCACAAGATGGGTGATGTGGTCAGCATCACGCTGGCCACCTTTACTTCCCGGGACTGCAACCGGTATCAACTCAAGGCTGGGTCAACCTGGGAGCCAAGGTCATTTTTTAAAAAGTCTGGCTCCACCAGGGAGCGAACCCATGACCTTCTGATTAGCGGTAAGCGCCTAGCCACTTTGCCACGGCAGGAATACTCATGTGTGCCTTTGGCATATTGTGAAATGACAAATAACAGGTCATTAAAAATGCATGTACATGAAAATCACTAAAATTGCACTGAAATGTCTTTGGTATAAGGCCAGCAAATGATGTATGTTCATGTGTGTAGGGTTTGTGTTGTTCTCTCACTGTCGACCATTGGGAGTTCACAATTTCAGTTGTTTTGTGACTATCCAAAACTCAGATTTAAAGATTCAGTCTATCAGCTCAGCTAAAATAAAGTCTGTACTTGAGGATTCTGAACCCTTGAGGTTCATTAATTTATGCAGTTGTTCCCCACCTCCACACTTGTCTGTGATTGGCCTGTCTTCCAACTGGTGACTGCAGATGTTTGTACGCCCACCTAAATATGATCTCTCTACCATCTTCTTGGCCTCTGTCATGGTCTACACCCAGTTGACTCTCTTTTATCTAATCTATCATTGTGTCTCGGTTATCTACCACTCTCTCTTTATTCCCTAACTATTGCAGTATATTAGTTTTCATGATAACAGTAATTAGTAATTGATTAAACAGACTGAATGTCATTGTTGCTTCTGATTCTCTATTCTCTGCTATATTCTTTGCCCTGTGTTACAAAACAGATATATAAGATAGAGGGCTATCTGTAAATGTGAGTTGTCTTTGTTTTAACTAAAAATAAAAAAAGGATCCCTTTGGCCCTGAGATGCAAATATTTAGGCCTGGCCATCCATTACAAATTCTTGAGAAGCAGTCATGCTTTGGCCGGTCCCTCATTGTGCCTGTTCAGTGTTTGCAGCTTCACAATGAAGAAGGGCTGGGTCTAATTATAGTTACACAGAAATAGCAATTGAGGGTTTGTCTTCTGAAGTATTGCAGTTTAAACAAAAATTATTTTGAAGTCTTAATTTGTCTTTGTTGGCGTCTGTGGCTTGCCGTTGCGAGCGCGCTACTTAATGCTGGGGTGTCAGGTTTGATCCCAGCTGCGGGCCTTGCGCCTTGCTTTGGTTTCGACAGTGATATCGAGAAGCTGACCGTCCAGAAAGCAGTGGCAAACTACTGGATGTAAACTTGCCTAGAAAAGCTACAACAGCCAAAAAATGCTGGGGTTGGCTTGACAACTCCTCTAAAGGATGCACGACTAACTTTAAACATCTGTCTTTGGTGTTTAATAATGGCATAACGGACAGAGAGTGGGGCAGTGGTGTGTCATCAAAAAAATTTGTCAGGCCAAAGGGCAGGTAATTAATTTAATTATCCTCTTTGTTCATCTTTAATGATTGCTCCCCCTTGTATAAATGCAAATTTAAAAGAAACAAATTATGAGTGATGTGTATAAAATTATAGTAAAAAAAAAAAAAAAATTATAATTTGCCAATAATTCCCAGTTTCATGATAATAAAAATAATCATCTTGCTGTCTCAGTAAGTAAACACTTGCATCAGCCAAAATTTGAATATTTGTCATTTATCTTATTTATTTCACTGACCTTGCATTGGAAAATTAAAATATTTTGGTAACTTGAAACATCGCGAAAGTTTAGAGAGAACAGTAATAGAGGGGTAAAGGCCTGGTAAGAGAGGAAGAGGAAGGCCAAAGAGAAGATGGGTGCAGGATGTGGCGGATTATCTCCAGATGAGGTTATCCGGCACGGGACATCTTGCTTGTGATCAAGAAGTTATCCAGAGGGTTGTTAGGGGAGCAAGGTTCTGCAAATGACATGCTACTGACTGACTGACTGACCTTACATTGACTTTTACATTTGTTTTCCAGCAAAATCTTGGTATTCTGGCTCTGTTGGATGAAGAATGTTTGCGGCCTGGGAACACGTCAGATAAAACGTTCCTGGATAAGCTGGATGATAGATGTGCTAAACATCCACACTATGAGAGCCGGAAGTGCAAGAAGAACCAGTCAGACAAGTCCTTGCCTCATGATGCCTTTAGATTGAAGCATTACGCAGGCAGTGTATGTATCTTCTTACAGATTTTATGGGGTAGTGTGTGGGGCAGTGTATGGGGCAGTGTGTGGGGCAGTGTATGTATCTTACAGATTTATGAGGCAGTGTGTGGGGCAGTGTATGTATCTTCTAACAGATTTTATGGGGCAGTGTGTGGGGCAGTGTATGGGGCAGTGTATGTATCTTCTTACAGATTTTATGGGGCAGTGTGTGGGGCAGTGTATGGGGCAGTGTATATATCTTCTTACATATTTTATGGGGCAGTGTGTGGGGCAGTGTATGGGGCAGTGTATGTATCTTCTTACTGATTTTATGGGGCAGTGTGTGGGGCGGTGTATGTATCTTCTTACATATTTGTGTGGGGCAGTCTATGTATCTTCTTGCAGATTTTATGGGACAGTCTGTGGGCAGTGTATGTATATTCTTATAGAGTGTGTGGGGCAGTGTATGTATCTTTTTACAGATTTTATGGGGCAGTAAATGGGCAGTATTTGTATCTTCTTACAGATTGTATGGGGCAGTGTGTGTATCTTCTTACATATTGTATGGGGCAGTGTGTGGGGCAGTGTATATATCTTCTTACAGATTGTATGGGGCAGTGTGTGGGGCAGTGTGTGGGGCAGTGTATGTATCTTCTTACAGATTGTATGGGGCAGTGTGTGGGGCAGTATATGTATCTTCTTACAGATTTATGGGGCAGTGTGTGGGGCTATGTATGTATGGGGCAGTGTATGTATCTTCTTACATATTTGTGTGGGGCAGTGTATGTATCTTCTTACAGATTGTATGGGGCAGTGTATGGGGCAGTGTATGTATCTTCTTACAGATTGTATGGGGCAGTGTATGTATCTTCTTACAGATTGTATGGGGCAGTGTATGGGGCAGTGTATGTATCTTCTTACAGACTGTATGGGGCAGTGTATGTATCTTCTTACAGATTTATGGGGCAGTGTATGGGGCAGTGTATGTATCTTCTTACATATTTGTGTGGGGCAGTGTGTGGGGCAGTGTATGTATCTTCTTACAGATTGTATGGGGCAGTGTGTGGGGCAGTATGTGGGGCAGTGTATGTATCTTCTTACATATTTGTATGGGGCAGTGTGTGGGGCAGTGTATGTATCTTCTTACAGATTTATAGGGCAGTGAATGGGGCAGTGTGTGGAGCAGTGTATGTATCTTCTTACGTATTTGTGTGGGGCAGTGTATGGGGCAGTGTGTGGGGCATTGTGTGGGGCAGTGTATGGGGCAGTGTGTGGGGCAGTGTATGGGGCAGTGTATGTATCTTCTTACATATTTGTGTGGGGCAGTGTATGGGGCAGTGTGTGGGGCAGTGTGTGGGGCAGTGTATGCATCTAATTGTGAATTTGTGTGTTGCAGTGTATAGCAGTATATGTATCCTAATGGGAAGTTGTGTGACTCAGTGCATGGGCAGTATATGTATTATATTGTGAATTTGTTTGAGTCAGTGCATGGGCAGTATATGTATTTTATTGTGAATTTGTTTGACTCAGTGCATGGGCAGTATATGTATCTTATTGTGAATTTGTGTGACTCAGTGTATGGGTTCATCTCATTGTGAGGATTTCTGTCTCCTCTGCTCTAAAACCTCTTGAGATAATCAAACTTCTTCTTCTTTGTTCACTGGCTGAAAGTCCTGGTTGTTTATCCATTTGGACTTTGGCTTTGTGCCAGGGCCTGAATTTTGCGTGTACATCCTTTTAACTGGCTTATTTATGTGCAGTCGGTTGTTCCTTGCCGCTGTTGCAGATGCACTCCGAATTCAAAGGAAACCCTCAGTCGACTCTTACGGCATGCTTGTTGGGGAGGTAGCAGGTCTATTTTTGTTTTCCCCACAATGGGGTCCCGGAACCCACATGGGAATTGAGATTATAAATATATTATATGTTTTTGCAGGTGTTGTACCAGGTTTCTGGGTTCCTGGACAAAAACAACGATCTCTTGTTCCGAGACCTTTCCCAAGCCATGCATCAGTGTACACACCCTATGCTGCAGGAGCTTTTCCCTGAAGGTAATCCACAAGTGGATATGGATGCAGTCCAGATGGATAAGACATTTAATGCTTGACTTCATTTGTTTCTTGGTAACCATGTGGGAAGTTAGCGGAAGTGGTGGTGGAGATGTGGTTTTATAGACGAATGATGAGATAGCCCTGTAAAGATAAAAAGAGTCAGTGGTCTTGTAAAGAACTGACTCATGTGATTATCTACAACAGTAGGAGACAGTCTACAACCTTTAGCCATGCATTAGAGCATACATATATTAGACAGGCGTCTGAGTGTAAATATCTTCTAACAACATTCACCGAAGAAGATAAATTGGACACAAAAATTGACATCAGATGCAGTAAAGCTGGCCAAGTATTGGGTCAGCCCCCCCCCCCCCCTTTTTCCCACTACAGCATAAGGCAATCCCAATCAGCACAAAGAAACATCTCATACAAAGCATATTCATTCCTACCCTATGCTACCAGTGCCAGGTCACTCATAACAAAACATACAAGAAAATTAGTAACCATGGAAATAAGGTGTCTGAGAAAGACTGTAGGAGTGACCAGAAGAGATAAAATCAGGAATGAGGTCATGTGAGAAAAAGTCGCAAAGAACCAAGTCTAAATTACATAGAAAGACAGCAAATCAAATGGTTTGCCGACATGGAGAGAATAATGCCTCCTAATGATATACCATACACGGCAAAGACCAAAAGAGGAGAGGGAGGAAGAGCAAGGGGTAGACCAAGAACAAGATGGGAAGAAAACATCAGATAAAGCCTACTGCACCCCGATGTGTCTGTGGTCGAAGCAGGCAGAAGAGCACGAAGCAGGACCTTATGTCTCCCTTGACACCCGAAGAGGTAAAAGTGAGTGTGAAGAAGAAGACGAAGAAGAAGCCGTGTCATGAGAGGAATACATCTGAAGTACATTGTTTTGGTGGGAAAGTTGGAGGGAAAAGAGACAGAGAAAGACCCAGAGAGAAGATGCTGGACAGTCTGACATCGTGTCATGGAGGATCATCTGTAGCAGAATTGATTGAAAGTACTCTAGACAAAACGTTATGGATAGACAATGCCACAACATGGACTATATGGCAGAGAACCATGCGCCGGTTAAAATACTTAGAAGTGGATATAGTGGATATGGATGTAGTACGGATACAAAAATAATTAAATGTTAGACTATTTGTTACTATACTAAATAATCATGGGTCTCAATGTGGCAAACAGCAAAATGTAAAATTGTCTGGCAAAACCACAAAGAGGCAACAAATACTGTGTGTGGGTGGTTGCACCAGTGAGTACAGATGTGAACCCTTGGTCTCCAGACTGGCAAGCAAGCATCCAGAATCTGCTGTGCTGCAGCTGTTATATGTATTGTGAAGTTTAATAAAAATGTATATGAATAACTGGTACAAAATTATGAGATTTGTTTTAAAAAAATGTTGTTTATTTCAAAATATCTCACGTGTTTGTTTCTAGGCAGACCAACAGACAGTTCATTAAAGCGTCCAGCGACTGCAGGTTCACAGTTCAAAGTGAGTTTTTTAGTTTTAGTTCTGTTTGTTTTTCTGTCAGATGCACTGCCAGTAGGTAACAACGGTGAAGTTTATAGTAGATATATATCAGAGTGCGACATTATGACACTCTGATAAAACTTAAGACACGCCTTTCAAAACAAAGAACGTGGGATGCTGTCCTCTGGAATTGTGCTTTTGTACGAAAATGCTCAACCTCTGGTTACAGACGGAGCAAAACGTTCACTGGGAAATTGTTGGCCACCTGCCCTACTGTCCCGATCTGGCACCAAGTGATTACCACATTTTCGTGCGCCTAAAGAAGTGTCTGGCATCTCAGTGGTTTGAAACTGATGATAAACTGCAGACAGGCGTTAATGAATGGTTCAAGAAACTGGTGGCAGACTTCTATGACACTGGAATTAGGAACCCGGTGCCACAATACCGAAAATGTGTTGAAGTCAGTGGTGGCTATTATTATGTTAAGAAATAATGTAAATGTGTGTTTCACTTTTGGCTTCAATAAATCATTTTTATAAGTGATGTTTTTAAAATTTTTAAAAATTTAATACCAGGACTTACTTAAAAAACATGCTTTGTACAAACACACATTACTAATACTTTCTCAGATTGAGACGTATTAACATTAGCTAGAAACGTATTAGTTCACTCTTTATTTTTGTTCACATGAATTCTAAACTCGAACATTATCTTTCAGATTTCAGTTACTGAACTCATGAAGAACCTAAGCTCCAAGAATCCCAACTACATCAGGTGTATCAAGGTAAGTTGTCACTGAGTATGTTTTACATATGTTGTACGTACGAAATACCCATTCAATAGTTGGATGGTATGTTAGTTAAGATGCAGAGGCACGATTAGATCATTATGGTCTGGAGAGAATAGTACAGCTAGGAATCACCAGGGGATTTGGTTGACTCTCTGCACTCAAAGGAAAGACACGACATATAATCAAATGGCTACTGGTACCATTGGAATTAGAACTATTTGCTGGCAGCTGAAGATGAGGGCAGTGCACTTATGGGAATGTTCCGAGTACTGTAATGTCAGGCAGATGGCGTTACATTGACCACATCACCCAGTGAAGAAGCATGGACAGAGCAGATATCATCAACGCTGTACCGACTGGGCTAGCGGATAATGACCAATCTCTAACGCTAGCACGATTGCGTGACATGGAAGTAAAGCATGGTGAAACACGTCTATGCCGCCTTCGAGGCTGAAATAGGAGACATTATAACCAGCTTCTCATGTAAAAGATAATTAGAAGTACCTTGGAGTGGCTGCTGCATTGGAGGATTGAGCATGCATGGAAATTCCCAGTATGCCGTGATGTTCATAGTGATAAAATAACTCAGTGAATTCTGTTTTCCATTTTAAAAATATGACTCAGAATCTTATAATCAGTACACCTTAATCATGTAAACAGGAATTGTACTGTACCTTACACTATAAACGGCCATAGTGGAATTAGACAGATATTTTTAGCATGATCTGACCAGATATTAGTTTAAAACAAATAGGTGAGATAACTTATTAGTTAATGATTTAAATTGTAGTCAGAAACATAATCATATAATCACAATGTTTGAAACTAACAAATATAGTCTAGTCAAATACATGAGTCGGCGTCTGTGGCTTAGGCGTTGCGAACAAGCTTCCTAATGCCGGGGTGCTAGGTTCAATCCCAGCTACGGGCCTTGCACCTTGCGTTGGTTTGGACAGTGGTTTTGAGAAGCCAACCATCCAGAAAGCAGTGACAAACTACTGGATTTAAGTTTACCTAGAAAAACCACAACAGCCCCCAAAAAAATGTTAGGGTTGTATCCTGTAAAAGATACGCAACTAATTAACTAACAAATACATGAGATCAAAACAAAAATTACATCTTTCCAACAAAGTACTGCCAATTGGGAAAGTACATAATGCGTGTTTTGTCTGCAGCCAAATGATTTGAAAAAGCCTAACAGCCTGGACAAGGAGATTGTGAAGCACCAGATCAGATATCTTGGGTGAGTAAAGTCAGTTATGTGAATACCACCATCATTTGATTTCCATTGTTAGCTTTGACTTATTGTGTGTGTGTGTGCGTGCGCGTGCATGTGTGTGTGTATGTGCGTGTGCACCCGTGCGTGCGTGCCATATTTTTTTCCAGAAATTCTTCTTGCATGCTCTAGTTACTTCAGTAAAGTGTTGGAGTTATGAGATATATACATATATATTCATTTCACTGTTTTTCTTGATACTGTCATTCCATTTGTTCATAGTCTTCCCCTTGCTCTGTTCATTAAACATTTTCTGCTTTTGTGGGTTTTGAGGTTCCGTTTGGGAGTACAACGAACAGACCCACTGTACCATTCCCCCCAACAAGCATGTCACAGAAGGCAGGTTATTAGGGGTGTTTTCTTCAAAGTCAGAGTGCATGGGCCTGACAGGCAAGGAACCAACAGCCTGCATACAAATAACCCAGATATATAAAACAGGTGTGCAGACAAATCTCAAGTTCTGGATCAAGACTAAAGTTCAGGAGTGGATGAACAACCAGAACTTTCCACCAGAGTTTACAGCCAGTGAACGCCAAAAAGAAGAAATAGAAGAAGAAGAAGAGTTGAGTTGAGTCAAGAATTGACATCACAGCACTCGGGGCATTCCCATGTGTGCTCCGTCCTCATCTTCAGCAGCCAGCACAGAGTTCCAATACTGATGGTACCAATCACAATCTGGTTATGTGTCCGTCTTGCCTTTCCTCTGAGTGAAGAAGAAGAAGAAGAAGTAAGAAGAAGATATCTTCAGTCCAACTCACTGGTACAGTTGGTGCTAGGGAATGCTCGTCAGGTCGCCAGTTTGTTTAATCTGTTGCTCATTAATAATTTTTCAAGAACACTTCTTCTAAACGAAAGACACAAACAAATTCATTCATTCAGTAGCATGTCCCTCGCGGAACCTCGCTGCCATAACAACCCTCCGGAAAACCTTCCTATCCTGAGCAAGATGTCCTGCGTCTGATACACCCATCTGGAGATCATCTGCCACATCCTGCACCCATCTTCTCCTTGGCCTTCCTCTTCCTCTCTTCCCAGGCATATACCTCCATTATTGTTCTCTCTAGACTTCCATGACGTTTCAAGTGACCAAAATATTTCAATTTTCTTTGTTTTATTGTCTTTACTAGCCAACCCTCTTCAATATTCAGCTCTTGAAGTATGGATACATTTGTTCTTTTCTTTACCCAAGATATTCTTAGAACCTGTCTGTAACATTTATATTCAAATGCATTTATGCGCTGTTCCGCTTGTTTAGTAAGTGTCCAGGTCTCACAGGCGTATGTTGCAATGGGAAAGATGCATGCTCTTAAAAATCTGACCTTTGTAATTCTATCTGTACAATTCCATAATTTATTCAGTTTTAGTCTTTGAAGAGCAATTGATAGTCGCCGTTTAATTTCTTTCATTGTGTCACCATTGTTGGTAACCAGTGACCCAAGATATTCGAAATTGTCCACCACTTCCAATCTTTCCTCATTAACATATATTTCCTTCTCCATGGCAGTTTTGTTTGTATGCATTATCTTTGTTTTTGCTATGTTAAGAAATAAGTTATGATTCACAAACAAATACAGCTGCACAATAACATTAATGTAGACAAACAAATTGCGAATTATTTTTCTTTGCTGAATCATTCTTTTCCCTTTGCAGACTGTTGGAGAATGTAAGAGTCCGAAGAGCTGGTTATGCTTTCAGGCAAGTCTATCCCCAGTTCCTGTTCCGCTACAAAATGCTGGCCGCAGAAACCTGGCCACACTGGGACGGGGACCCCAAAGCTGGAGTTGAGAAGATTCTGGAGGCACAGGATATTTCCAAGGAGGAGTTTGCCTTTGGAAAGACCAAAATCTTTATCAGAAATCCCAGACTGGTAAGCTGAATTTCACTGTTTAAACCAGCCAGTAATGTAAGGTCATGTTCTGTTTTCTTTCACAAGGACTTAAACAAACAGTAATATGTCTTATGTCTTTGTTGTTATCCTCAGGGAGATGTCCAGTAATGTAGTCTTATATTGTGTATGCTAAATCTTTGTCATGATCTTCAATGAGGTATCCAGCAATATAAGTTATCCACCAACGTAGTCTCATTCTGTCTTGTGTCTTTGTCATGATCTTCAATGAAATATCCAGTAATGTATGTTGTTCAGTACTGTTAATATATTAATAGTGTATTCTCACATTGTGTTTATGAAATCTTTTGTCATGATCTTCAATGAAATATCCAGTAATGTATGTTGTTCAGTATTGTTAATATGTTAATAGTGTATTCTCACATTGTGTTTATGAAATCTTTTGTCATGATCTTCAATGAAATATCCAGTAATGTATGTTGTTCAGTATTGTTAATATATTAATAGTGTATTCTCACATTGTGTTTATGAAATCTTTTGTCATGATCTTCAACATAAATCAATTTATCCAAGCTATTAATTATGTAGTATTATTGTAAATCTTTGTCATTGTCTTCAAATGACATATCCAGTATTGTAAGTTATCCAGTATTGTAAGTTATCCAGTAATGTAGTCTCATTTATTGTGTGTCTTGTCTTTGTCATGATCTTCAGTGGGATATCACTAATATAAGTTATCCATTATTGTTAAGTTATTAAAAGTGTAATCTTGTATTGTGTGTCTTAAATGTTTGTCAACATCTTCACTAAGATATCCAGTCTTGTAAGTTATCTGGTATTGTTAAGTTATTAATAACGTGGTTTCATATTTTGTGCCTTGTCTTTATCGTGATCTTCAACAAGATATCCAATAATGTAAATTATCCAGTAATACATCGACTATTTTAAGACTAAATCCTGTATCTGTGCCTCATAGACTTTACCCATTCTTCTTCTTATTCTCTTCCACCTTGTACCTCATCGAAGTATTGGGGCATTCCCCATGTGTACTCATTCCTCATCTTTAGCATCCATAAACCCAGTAAATGAGACTGAAATATGTACTTTCTCCGTATGTCTACATATTTCAGCTATTTGACATGGAGGAGCGTCGCAGGGAGAAAATGCACTACCTGGCCACCAAGATACGAGCCGTCTGGTTGGGTTACAAAAACAAGAAGCTCTACCAGCGGATGAAAGCCAGTCAGGTGATCATCTCATCCAGGTTTAGAGGATACTGGGTAAGTGTCCGATTATTTCCTATCAGGCTCAAAATAATTTTCAGAGATATAGAAGGAAGGAGGCTGGAGAGCTGGTTCATGTTTATGCATGGGTGTGTGTGTGTGTGTGAATATATAAAAATATGTGTGTGTGTGTTTATGTGTGTGTTTATGTAGGTATTTGTGTATGTGTGCATATATGAGTGTGTGTTGTATGTACGAGTACGTATGCATGAGTATTATGAGTGTATGTTTGAATGCATGTTTGGGTGTGTGTTTTTGTGTGGGCTTGTGTGTGCATGTATGAGAGAGAAAGAGAGAGAGAGAAGAGAGAGAGAGAGAGAGAGAGAGAGAGAGAGAGAGAGAGAGAGAGAGAGAGAGAGAGAGAGAGAGAGAGAGAGAGACTGACTGTGTGTGTGTGTGTGTGTGTATATATATGTGTGTATGAGAATATATGCGTGACTGTTTTAAGTGTGTGTGTTTGTATGCATGTTTGGGTGTATTTGTGTGTGTATATCTGCATGCATCCATGCAAACAGTATGCATGTATGTATGTAGGAGAATGTATGCATGGGTTTGATGGGTGTGTTGGTATTAATGTGTTGGGGTGGGAGGGGAGTGTATAGGTGCATGCTTTTATGCGGGCAGTATGTATGGATGGATGGCAGGCAGGCAGGGATGCATGCATGCATGTACCACCCATGCTTTTTTTTTCTGTAGTCATGTTTTGTCATCTTTTTTTAAAGGTGAAGATTTAAAACAGAAATTTTTTTATATGGGTGCCTAGGTTAACCTAGCTGTAAATGGATGCCTGTCAGCACCCTTGCGTCTGTCCAGACGACAGTGTTCCATTATGGAGCATGTTCGAGCTTACCTCCTAGACCAGCTGCCAGGTACACGGATTACCACAGGGTGACCCATAAGTTTCCATGCGCAAGAAAAAAAAAGAAATCTTTGTGTAATGGAAAACCAGTTGTATTTATATAACATGCTCTGCATGATTAGCATGTTGAATGGTGAATGTTGAATTAAGAATCAACATCACAGTACTCGGGACACCTCCATAAGTGCTCTGTCTCCATCTTCGGCAGCAAGCGAAGAGTTAAAATTCAGATGGTACCAGTAACTGTCTGATTGTATACCCGCCTTTCCCCTGAGTGTCGAGCGTCGATCAGATCTCCTTTAACTCCTCCCGGCGCCATTCTCCTCAGACCCTAATGATCTGTCTGTGTCTCGGCATTGTTCACTAGCTCCCAAAGGACCCTCACAACATCCAGCTTGTCATACATCAGTTCACTACCAAGTGGTGCAGAATCGGCCAGTCAGTCTGTCTACTTGGAGATGATTATCATTGATTTGAAAACATAATTCGATGCATGATCTCCACTGCTAAAGAACACATATAACCACAGAGTGAGTTATGCTTGTAATGGTGGTGTTGATATATTTTTGTGTGTGTTGAGTTGAGTTGGGTCAAGAATTGACATCACAGCACTTATGGCATTCCCATGCATGCTCTGTCCTCATCTTCAGCAGCCAGCGCAGAATTTTAATACTTATAGTATCCGTCACAATCTGGTTTTATGTCCATCTTGCCTTTCCTCTGAGTGTTGTGAGCCGGCCAGACCCTCTGGTTACACCCAGGTGCCTCATTCTCTCCAGGTCATAATAATCTTCCATCTCTACCGATTTTGTTGCTTGTTTTGTTTCAAAGGGCCTTGACCACATCTGCCTTGTCATGTATCAATTCACCACCTAGTGGTGCAGATCCAGCCAATCTGTCTGCCTGTTCATTACCCACCATGCTGGCATAGCGTTTTTGCGTGGGGTTGTGGATGGAAACTTTTTGGACACCCTGTATCCCCCACCCCAAAATTTGTGTGTGTGGATCTGTAACCATAAGCTTGCAACAACATTAGCGCAAAAAAGTGCTTTTTGGTTTTTTTAACTTCTACTTAGTATTTTGTCGGCTCTGTGGCTAAGTCGATGCGAACGCTTCGCTGCGTAATGCCGGGATGCCAGGTTCGATCCCAGCTGTGGGCAATGCACCTTGCGTTGGTTTCGACAGTGGTATCAAGAAAGCCGACCGTCCAGAAAGCAATGGCAAACTACTGGATGTGAATTGCCTTATAGAGACCACACAACAGCCAGGGGCTGTTAGGGTTGGTTCTGCAATGTCCTGTAAAGGATACGCAACTAACTAACTTAGTATTCTTGATTCTTATTTTTATTTTTTTTCTTTAAATAGTTTCTTTATGTAAAATAACTGTCTTACCATTATAAACATTTAAACTTGTTTTCACAGGCAAGAAAATGCTATCTGAAGACCAAGAAATCTGTTCTGATAATACAGTGCTATGCTAGAGGATGGAAGGTACAGTATGTGTACAGTACCCCCCCCCCCCCCCCCCCCCCCCCCCCCCCCAATCTCCCTTATATATCCATTTTTTTGTGTGTGTATCTTCTTTCAGTTTTCATACCTTTATGTGCCTGGTGTGGTTTTTAAAAATTATTTAATTTATTTTTAAAATGACAACAATGTATCCACAGTTTTTTTGCTTGACCAGTTGGTCCCTATTAATATAGTTAAATCTCACTGTATCTCGGAAACTCATGTGCTCTGTTTTTCTTTTTGTTTCCCTATAAACAAAACAAAAAACAAAAAACAAAACATTTTCTAACAAGCTGAAAGGAATATTTCATATTGCTGAAGTTGTCCTAGGTTGCAGATAAATATGAAAAATATGAACAGATAAAAGCTTGAGTTTTTCTATGGCTAACCACTTGAAGAAATAATTGTATATGTGTTCTCTGTAAATTTTAATGTGCTGTCCTCTGTAACAAATTATTGTTTCTGTGTTCTGTTCTGTGTAAAGAAATATTTGTGTATGTGCTGTTCTCTGTAAAGAAATATTTGTGTGTGCTGTTCTCTGTAAAGAAATATTTGTGTGTGCTGTTCTCTGTAAAGAAATATTTGTGTGTGCTGTTCTCTGTAAAGAAATATTTGTGTGTGATGTTCTCTGTAAAGAAATATTTGTGTGTGCTGTTCTCTGTAAAGAAATATTTGTGTGTGCTGTTCTCTGTAAAGAAATATTTGTGTGTGATGTTCTCTGCAAAGAAATATTTTTGTATGTCCTGTTCCCTGTAACGAAATATTTTTGTATGTCCTGTTCCCTGTAAAGAAAAATTTTTATGTGCAGTCCCCTGTAAATATAGTATTTTTAATTGCCCTGTTTTGCAATGACATATTTTTAATGTGCTGTTCTCTGTCAGCACAGTTTTTGTAATTGCTGTTCTCTGTTAAAAAAAAAAAAGTATTTTATAATGTGCTGTTTCTCTGCTTGGTACTTCATTTTATAGTTTACAGATAAAATATTAAAAAAAAATGGTTTATAGTTTCTAAGGAAATAGATCAGGCAATGAATGTCAGAAGAACACTTGTTAACATTTTATGTTGTAAAAGACAATTTAAGGATTTTCTGAAATTGGATATGTTGGGCTAAAAGGTGCAGATATAGCTGCCAAGCTGTAAACCACAACACAATGTGCAGACTGTCCCTTTTTAAGGCAAGCGTTCTCCAGAATGGCGCCCTGGAACCCACATGGTTGCGTATCCTTCACAGGACGTTGCAGAACCAACCCCAGCAGCCTCTGTCTGTTGTGAGGTTTCTCTGTGCAAGTTTACATCCAGTAGTTTGCAGTTGCTTCCTGGACGGTCGGCCCCCTGATACCACTGTCGAAACCAATGCAAGGCGCATGGCCCGCAGCTGGGATTGAACCCGGCAGCCCGGCATTACGAAGCGTTTGCATCAACTTAGGCACAGAGCCGACTACCCACATGACTAGAAGGAATTAAATTTATTGCAGTGTTGCTCTTCAACACTGAAAGTCTTCGTGTTATCAAAGGGAAAGATTATATCTCATAATTATACTGTATATCTCATAATTATACTGTGTAAGATTAAGTTGTGGCCACATATATGGGTATGTACAAAGGATTTTATTAATGCTTGCATGTGTAGAAAGGAAGTTAGAAACTATCTGGCATGGTTCTTTCTTTTGTAGCAGCCATACCTTGAGTGCATTCTGCCATAAATTGAGACTGTTTTGAACATTATTTTTAATCATTCTATTCAATATGTCTGGTTTTTATCACCCCCCCCCCCCCCCCCCCCCCCCCCCGTCTTTTTGTTGTGTGTTGTTACTTGTGCAGTTAATGACTTTCTCCTGTCTGCTTATGAGGTTGTTTCTTTTACAGTGGGAGCCTCTTTCAATCAAATAATTCATTTTTTTTCCCATTATTTACACTTTTGTTATCAATATGTATACTTCCCCCATCCGTCCACTCAGAATTAACTCACCCATCTGCACAAGATCCATCTGGCATCTATCCCTCTATCTCCCAAAATCCATCTGGCATCTATCCCTCTATCTCCCAAAATCCATCTGGCATCTATCCCTCTATCTCCCAAAATACATCTGGGATCTATCACCCTATCTCCATAAATCCATCAGGCATCCATTCACCCATCTCCCAAAATCCACCTGGCATCTATCCAACCTATCTCCCAAAATCCATCTGGCATCTGTCAACCTATCTCCCAAAATCCATCTGGCATTTATCCAACCATCTTCCAAAATCCATCTGGCATCTATCCACCTAGCTCCCTAAATCCACCTGGTATCTATCCACCTATCTCCCAAAATACATTTGGTATCTATCCACCTATCTCCTAAAATCCATCTGGCATCTATCCAACCATCTCCCAAAATCCATTTGGCATCTATCCCCCATCTCCCAAATTCCATCTGGCATCTATCCACCTATAAAGTCAAAAGTAAAGCAAACTTTTCATGCATCAGGCAAATGGTGCCAGACTCAAGTGTTTATAGACTAGTCAGTACTTGATGGGTGAGGTGGCCAGATAATCTGGTAATCACATTTCCAGCATCATCACAAGAAGGTCACTCCCATAGCTGCTCCATTTTTGTGCCAACGAAAACCATACAGAATGTCTATCATTGTCCATGGTACAAATATTGACACAGACAAGTCTCAGCAGATCCAGTCAATAGCATACACACCCATTTAATACATAAGGCAGCTATCAGATGTGCCGGTGCAAACAGTCCGACAGTAGGAATGCAGTTCATCATCAATGGAAGCAGCACTTGAAACAGATCAGTAGTTTGCACACGCAATTAATTGCATAAGACAGCACCCGTTCTCTGGCATCAGGACTCTTGCTATTGTTAAATATCTACAGTTCTCAGCACAAATCACGTCGGGTACAGAAGAAAAACATTGCAATTGAAATTTGCAGCTCCTACTGTTGCTCTTTGCACTCTGTTCAGAGTTCAAGCTCCCAGATTGACAGTCTAAATTGGGTACCATGAAAAGATCTGGGAAGTAAAGGTGGCTGGCCTGACGTTGATCTCATCCCCCATCGAATGCGACTGGTGTATAGAAATAAGAGTCTAGTGTTATATGGCTGGTGAGGCACTGGATTGGAAAGGGTCCTTGACTTTTGTTACTTTGCTGCGGATGTCAGCGGCTCTAAAATACGTTAAGATAAATCACTCCTATTTCATGTTCTGTCTTGCACATCATAGAAGCATCTAGAGCAGTGGTCTTCAAACCTTTTTCTTCTTTCTTCTTCGCCTTCAAGTTCACCGGCTGTAAACGTCGGGCGCAAAAATCTGGTCGTTCATCCACCTCTGGACTTAGTCTTTTTCCAGAATCCGTTTGACAGATCTGACTTATTTGTATGCCGACTGTTGGTTCCTTGTCGCTGAGGCAGATGTACCCCGACTTTGAAGGAATCACTCAGTCGACTCTTAAACACGTGCTTTTTGGGCAAACTTTTTCAGGTGGTACCACCATTGAGCAAAAAGCAAGACCTCCCCAAACATATCAAACTTTGATTTAAAACAAATTATGAATGTGCTCTTAATCTATAACTACGTGCATATATTATCATATTATTTCAATTTTTAACGGTGCGTATACAAACCTCATAAAAACAAAAATGGCCTTGGCCTTTTGTTTTAGAAATAGTTTGAAACATATTTTATCTATATTTAAACAGAAAAAAATTTAGTACAACACATTGTTATACCTACAGACATACTCTGTTTTCAAATTTATTGACCCCCACCCCCTTGGAACTTCCTCATTTCCTTCGAGGGAAGAGGGGGGGTATGCCTCCTGTTTGGAGACCACTGATTTAGAGCTATACGTTGATTACCATATCACATGTTGGAGACTCGTCACCCATATTTCACTTCATAATCACTGCAATTCTTGTCATTCATAGGCTCGTGTCATTTTACGTGAGCTGAAATTAGCAAAACGGAGGGAAGAAGCTGCCACCTACATACGCAAAATTTATCTTGGCTGGAAGGTGTGCCGGCAGCCCTTTCGTATACATCTTTCATCATTTCATACCCTGTGTTTTTGGTCCATTGTTACCTGAAACCTTTTACTTTGCCTGCATGCGTTTTTTTTTAAACTGCTTGGCTTGGATTTTTTGATTGGCTGGCTTGCTGCATTGCTGCTTCCGTTTTTGTAGTTGGATTTGGCTTGTTGTTTTTGTTTTCAGTTTGACCCAGAGACTACAGAAGTCAGCTTGTGTGATATTGATATATGATGAGTTTAAAGAAAAAGAAAACTACCTTTGTTTACTCTGTGATTCCAGACTGGCATATGTAGAACTTTTTAATTAGGTGTCTAGTGAAATGCCCCAAAAAAAGTTATTTGGCTCAGAATAGCAGTCACCTACTTGAATACAAGTATCTACATCAATTGAAGTCTTCATCAGCAGATAGTGCAACAAGTATGTGAGCTACAATGAGTTAACACAATCCAACAGACTGGAATAACAGAAAATAACAAAATCCAACCATCACTGAAAGACAGAACAGTAAAAAGTCAAGGACCTTTTCCTATGCCTTCAGGCATATAGGGCTTGTCCTATATTTTTTGTAGATCACAGTCAACTCATGCCAGCTGCCTTTACTTACCGGGAGGAAGCAACAGTTGGAGCATAGTGGAAACTGTTACTTGGGCCTGTAATAGATGCTGATAAAGTAAACTGTCAACCTTTCATGCATGTCATAATAGATGACTAATGAGTGTTGGTGTGAGACTGACTACTTTGTCCTGTAGAAAACTTTTATCTGCAACATCCAGTCACTCAAGCCCAGAATTATAAAAGGATGTTGTTGAAAGATCAAAGACTGAACTAGGAAGAAAAAGTTGGTGATTGGAACATTTAGTTTCTGCCTGAATCTCACTGATGATTGTTTCATTTGTAATTGATGCATGTACTGTATTCCATGTTTTCCTTTTTGTTTAAGCTTTAGAGAATTTTAATTTTTTGTTGTTTCTAAACTTTGATTTTTCATGTATGTATTGGACAGTTTTATTGTTAGGGTCACTTAGTTTTTTTTCTTCTTTTCCCCCCTTAATGTTTGAAAATTTTAAAAAAAAAAAAATCCACAACCTTACCAACTGCCAGCTGTTCCTGGCTTGTAAAATTATTTTTTTCAAAATTTGAAAAGAAAAAAGAGCAGTCTTATATAGGCTGCTGTCTTGACAAACATTTCAGATGAGAAAATGCACTCTCACAGTAAAAAAAAATTTTTTTTTTTTTTAAATTTTTATTTTTATCGATCACCGGCTGTGAATTCCAGTGGAAGGTCCCGGTTAATCGTCCGCTTGGACTTTTGGCTTTCACCTGGACCTGATTTTTGCGTGTACAACCGTTTTTCATTTCCCTGCCTCATTGGCAGCTGTACTCCGACTTCGAAGGAAGCCGTCAGGCCTATTTCTAGGTTGACTGTGGCCATTGTTTTGTGTGGGTCGAGACGTTGCCTGATTTGTGTGGTGTCCACTTTGTCTCCTTCGCCGCAGGTATTGCCCCCGGAGTACCCCTTTGGGGCAGCCCCCTGTGGAACAGTCAGCCCTCAAGGGAAGGCAGGGGCAGATCATGGGCATTCCCCGCCATCCAAGGAGGCTTCCATGCATGCAGAGCCGGCACATGGTGCTCTGGTTCTGGGCTCACCCAAGGGATCATCACGTCCTGCACATGCCTGCTTAACCTCACAACCGTATCAGGCCTCCCGCTCGACAGGGCCGGCGCCCTCTGGAAGTCAGCGGGGTGCAGCCCGTGGGTTTTGGACTTTTGTGACCACACAGATAGGTATTCTTTTTTCTTCGCACGTTAGATTTCTTTGACGAGCCGTTAGCCTGACATAATTTTACATCCTGCATCAGGCATATCGTTATCAGTTTTGTCCCAACACTCGGGCGAGTTGGGTCTTTGGGTGTGGACATTCGGTCTTTTTCAGTTCAATACAAATTTTGATGGTTGGATTTTGATCCGTATGATCTAGTTTTGTCGGACATTTAGGCTTAGCCATCCGATGGATGGTTGCTGTTGTGGTGTACCTCAGCGCGGTGATGACGACATTGAGGGTTAACCGAGGATGTACATGAATGGCCAGCCTATGGATGGTTGCTATTGTGGTGTACCTCAGCGCGGTGACGACGACACTGAGGGTTAACCGAGGATGTACAAGGATGGCCAGCCTATGGATGGTTGCTCTTGTGGTGTACCTCAGCGCGGTGACGACTACACTGAGTGTTAACAGAGGATGTGCAGTGAACAATGTTCTTTTTACTCCGCAGTCTTTTAACCAAGGGTTGTAATTTTGGCTGTACGTTTGGCAAACCTACTCATGTTCCTAATGAGTTT
Organism: Candidula unifasciata; assembly: GCA_905116865.2. NCBI lineage: Eukaryota > Metazoa > Mollusca > Gastropoda > Stylommatophora > Geomitridae > Candidula > Candidula unifasciata. The sequence goes on from CAJHNH020005368.1 coordinate 408,200, forward strand.
TGATAACATTTTTCACCCAAGCGTTTGGGGGCGGGCTGATGAGAGCCACAAGGACACATCACCTCTGGGGGCCGCCGAACTCCGAGATCCCCTGACAGCTCTGTTAATGCTCATTTGAGACATTATCCGTGGCGCACGACGAGGACGTGCTGCAGGGGTCTTGCGTGAGGTTCCGTACAACCAGGATAGTAAAGGACTGGCGCCCGAGTGACGTACGGAGTATCTCCTTATACACGTCATGTTGGACTTAACTTCCCCTCACGCCTGTGACATAAATCACCGCGCCACTAGTTAAAATATATGACGGATATGCTAAAATCACCTTCCGATTTACTGGTTTAAAAAAAAAAAAAAAAAAAAAAAATGAGTTGGCCATAGCGACATTGATCATTACTTGCATCATTCAGAAGCCGTTTAACTCACTACACACCACCCTACAGTCACATTTGTTCAGTGTTCATGAATCGCAAACGAAGAAACACTGACCCAGTTATTGCCTTTCCTGTCAGCTGTGGAGTGGAGCATTTTGACCTTCTGCTTGAAGAAAACGAATCACACCACGACTTTGACAGCTGGTTGTAAAGGCAGTATCAATGTCTGTATTTATTTGTTCAGGATTCATGAACCACCAGACAAATGTCAAATGTGACAGTAGGTTGGTGTGGGTGACCTAAAAGGCTACTGAATGATGCAAGCATTGAACAGTGCCCCTATGACAAATTATTTTTTTTAACCAGCAAGTTGGTGGTTGATTTTGGAATAACCCTCAAATGTGCATTGTATTTGGGATTCTTGTATGGACACATGTAGATGCTTACAGTTACTATAGGACTTGTGCTCTTGCAGAGTTCCCTTGGTGGGATCTGTTAGGGGAGACTGAAGCAGATATCTGCGTGTAGTGGAAATGAACCCTTCCTTATAAACCAAACCAACAAAATATAGCCTATTTCTGAGGTTTAAAAAAATTTTAATTGTGAGAAGATCTATTTATTTTTGACCAGGTGTTATTCACTAATTTTTGACCAAGTGTTATCCATTAATTTTTGACCAAGTGTTATCCTCTGGGTCAGTATCTGTGGCTTGGGCTTTGTGAGCATGCTTTATAAGTGTGAGGTGACAAGTTCAGTTTAAGGTGTAGGCAGTTTGGCGGCAAACTGCTTTGCATTGATTTCGATAATGGTATTGAGAACTGACCATTCAAGATGCAATGGCAAACTACTGAATATAAAATTGACTAGTAAGACCAAACAGCCAAAAAATACTGGTGTTGACTCTGCAACTCCCTGTAAAGAATATGCAATCAACTTTTATCAAATATGACCCAAGTATTTTGAGATTTAATTATGTGAGGAATCACTTATGTTCGCCAAGTTTTATCTATTGTACTTGTCTTCCTAGGTTGTTTTATTGTCATATAAGTTTTAATACAAGGATATTCTTTACACTGTTAAAACCTCTTTAGTATAAATTCAGAGACTCACAAAAAGTCTTGTGTTGAAAAAAAAAAAGTGTGGTGACCGGGGAAAAATAAATGTATTTTGAGTAATAAACAACTGCAGGGAACTAAATTTTCAAAATTTTTCATAAGTGTTCATCTTGAATGAGTTTATGTTAATGAGGTTTTACTCTGCTATTATCCAGTGTTCTCAGGATTATTTTTCACTGACAGTAGTGCTCGGGCATGTCTGTAGTTAACAACTTATTTTCGGGTGTTGTGTTGTTGAATGAAAGGATGAATCCGGATTAGGCATCACTGTACTCTGGACATTTCCTCATACATGCTTCTCCCTCCACCCCCCCCCCCCCCCCCCCCCTTTTCTTAAGTAGCCAAAGAAGAGTTTTGATACCAATGATGCCAGTTGTAACCTGATTAAACATTCACCTTTTTTCTTTCTTTTTAAACTAATGAGTAGAAAATCATCTAGACTGCTGCTGACTCCCATATATGGATGCACTGTATGCTCTGTTGCAGTGTTCACTTCATCCCAGAGAGCCTACACCACATCTGGTGTATATTATAAATTAGTTCACAGCAGCTGATCTATCACTCTGCTAATTCCCCTGCACACCCGAATATCATTGGCAAATAATACGTGATAAGTTTACTAAGCGATGAAAGCCAGTCTGAGTGCAAGACAGTAGTTTCTGTTTTCCAAGGCATGCTCTGTGAGTCAGTTACAGTTAAACAAAAAATCTGGCTGTACCACTCTCCAGCTAAAAGAGAGCACTGTGTGTGTTAAGACGTTTTTTGGTTTATTTGATTTGCTCATGTCTAAGAATTTTTTTTTCTGTGTGTGACTAACATTTCCTGAAGCTAGGCAATCTAACAGTTTTGTTGTTGCACATGGTATCACAGAATCATTCACCGCTGATTTTTATCCTTTACTTATTTTTTTTTATTTTTTAACACCCCATATTTGCATGATATGTTGATTGACTATTTTCTGTATGTCTCAAACATTGCTTTAAACTTGGCTTTCTCTTTGTGTTTGGCCAACCTGTGCTGTCAGTATCTGGCTACCCTAGTGACACTTGCAAACATTTATATAAGAGACAGACTGTTTCTTGATTTCCTTGTTCTGTATGTAATAAGTTCTTCTCTTCCACCAATTGCTTCATTAAAGTGTAGTGGCAAGATGCAGTGATTTATGCTGCATTGGCATCAATTAATTTCACTTCTTTAAGGCAGTTCTTGATGCCATCATTCCGTGGTTTGCGTGGTCGTCCTCTGGCGGTGTGTCAATTATATTTCTTCAGCGGGGCTCTCTGTGGCAGTTTGTACCAGGACAGTCTTGTCAGATGGCTAAACCATCTCATCTGTTATTCTTTAATGACCTGTATGATTGATTTCACTCCTATTTCTTTTCTTTATTCAAAATGTCTCTTTCTGTTACTTGGGCAGCTCTTTTAAGACATCCAATCTCTGTTGTTTGTATGTTATATACGAAAATGGCCATTGTGAGAAACATGGGATAATTGAAATAGCATTAAAGATCATGTATTGATCAGCGCTGATAAAATTAGAAGGAAAGGTTTGTTGTTCCTGTATCTTAGAAGTCTGGATTGATCCTATTCTAAGCATAAAGTAGGTTTTCCTGGCAATGACACTTGTCAACGCTGAAACTGGATACCCTGTATCATAGCAACACAATCTAATATATGAAAAGTAATTTAACTTCACACCCTGGTATCCCATAGTTCTTATTCTTGTGTCCTACTGCTTATGCTGTCATGCATCACAGAGAGAATTTATATCTATTTTCCCATCTTTTGTTCTACTGCTTATGCTGTCATGCATCACAGAGAGAATTTAGATCTACTTTCCCATCTTTTGTTCTACTGCTTATGCTGTCATGCATCACAGAGAGAATTTAGATCTACTTTCCCATCTTTTGTCCTACTGCTTATGCTGTCATGCATCACAGAGAGAATTTAGATCTACTTTCCCATCTTTTGTCCTACTGCTTATGCTGTCATGCATCACAGAGAGAATTTAGATCTACTTTCCCATCTTTTGTCCTACTGCTTATGCTGTCATGCATCACAGAGAGAATTTAGATCTACTTTCCCATCTTTTGTCCTACTGCTTATGCTGTCATGCATCACAGAGAGAATTTAGATCTACTTTCCCATCTTTTGTCCTACTGCTTATGCTGTCATGCATCACAGAGAGAATTTAGATCTACTTTCCCATCTTTTGTCCTACTGCTTATGCTGTCATGCATCACAGAGAGAATTTAGATCTACTTTCCCATCTTTGTCCTACTGCTTATGCTGTCATGCATCACAGAGAGAATTTAGATCTACTTTCCCATCTTTTGTTCTACTGCTTATGCTGTCATGCATCACAGAGAGAATTTAGATCTACTTTCCCATCTTTTGTCCTACTGCTTATGCTGTCATGCATCACAGAGAGAATTTAGATCTACTTTCCCATCTTTTGTCCTACTGCTTATGCTGTCATGCATCACAGAGAGAATTTAGATCTACTTTCCCATCTTTTGTCCTACTGCTTATGCTAGTTGCCTAGCTTGTGTTAATCTCGTATTGCGTTTCTGTAGTGCATCTTTTACTCCATCCATCCATTCATTTCTTGGTGGGCCTCTTGCCTTGTAGCCTGCTGTTCTCAGGTAGTACGCTCAAGTTGCTGGCTGATTTTGTTCCTTTCTGACCAGATGACCGAACCAATGGACTCTTTCATGTTCTGTCAAATCATTCACTGGTACCTTACCTACCATTGTTCCTGGTTCTTCATTGGTGATTCTCTGTACTTGTTTTTTTTCCCACTGCATTTCTCATAAACTCATCTCACGTGTTGTAATTTTGTGTTTTTCTAGGGTTGTCCATGACTGGCATTTATAGCTCGTTCATCTGTTGATTTCTTTTTCTTCTTAAGTAGTGTCTGTATTTTTCATAGTGAAGAACAAGTGAATGGTTCTGTGATGCTTATTTGTATATCATTTGATTAACATTATTGCTTCATATTGTTTTCTTGCTCTGATTTACATGTTGTATTTTCTGCAGTATTCAAATGTTATTTACTTCTAAGCATTCTATGCTGTTTCAGAAAGAAGTATTTTGAAACTTAGGTGTTATATAGATTTATTTAAGTGCTTTTTAATTATGTCTGCATTCAGTTTGTAAGAACTTGAGATATTTTACTTCTCAATAAGGTTGACCAAAAAAACACAAAGATTGTCAGTTTTTTTTTTTTTTAAAACACTGCTGTATGGCATAGAGATCCACAGAGTGAATAACAATTTGAAAACTGAATTAAGGTCATGGAGGTTTGGATGTGTAAAAGAGACCTAACTTTTTAGGATCAAACACACTCAAATAAAGAGGTTTTGGAGAGACTAGGAAAGATCGACTTAGGAATGATGGTATCAAGAGGAGAATTGGCACAGAACCAATACTGAACTTTATAGGTAGACAACAAATCAAATGGTTTAGCCATGTAATAAGATTGGCAGGAGACAGGGCACCACAAAGAGAGAGCAGTGTTATGCATATACAGCAATAACAGAGCCAGAGATCAACCACACAGAATATGGACTGCAGAAATATCAAGAAACATTGAAAAGTACTTTTTAAGAAGTGAACAGAAGGGCCTGTTCTAGAGATCCATTCCTACCTGACAGCGTGAGGCATTCCTCAAGTAGAGAAAATAAGAGAGAAAAAGAAGGAGATACTAACAATGGAAAGAGGGAACAGGTTGAAGGCAGGCGAGCAAAAGAAAGACTGTGGGGCAAGTGGGAGGATAATGTTAAGATGTGTACACACAGCAGTCAGAAAGATTCTTTTTCTTTATGTGCACCATGTTGGAACTCCTGCACCATGTTGAACTCCAGCACCATGTTGGAACTCCAACAGGGAGTGTTCTGGCTGTTTGTCCATGTCTAGATTTTAGTATTGTTTCAGAACTTGCGACCTGTGTGCACATCCATTGTACAGATCTGGCTCATTTGTGTGCAGACTGTTGGTCCCCTAACCTCTCAGGCAGAAACACTCTGACTTTGATTGAAACATAATTAGTCAACTTTTACAACATGCTTTTTTTGGGGGGGGGGGGGTGGGGGAATTACCCCCCCCCCCCCCCACACACACACACACACACACACACACTGTGGGGAGTTACAAGATAATTATTACACAGAATACACACATTTGGGGAGAGTTTCTGTGGTTGTCTAGCTTGCTCATGTTTTGTTTCAGTCCCTATGCTCTTACCTTGTTAACTAGTGCAATATTTTTTCAACCATCACCTGCGGTTTAGGCTCGATGTCTTCTGGCACAACTCAAGCACAAGAAACACCTCAACGACTGCGCCACAACCATCAGGAAGACCTACCTGGGCTGGAAGGTCTGCACCCTTTGGCACATTTATCCGCCGGAATCACGGCTGCTAAAAATAAAACAGGCTATTGCATGAGTATCAGTCCCTGGCATGCATTTTCCTCATGATCTATTGGCAGACACTAACTGCAATTCCTGTCTGTGTTTCTCTTTCCCTGTCAGACAAAGATAGCTTAACTTAGTCCTTGAATGGCTGACACAGTACCGTCCTAGTCCCTTTGTATAACCTTTCATATAGCAATTTCTGGATTTTCTTGTTCTTCTTACAGTCCATGCCATGTGGCATTGGTAGTAATGTCTACCCACAACCTTCTTGTCTTGAGTACTTTCCATCAGTTCTGACACAGATTATCTTCAAATCCATGTTGTCAAACAGTCCAGCATCCTCTCTGTCTCCCTCTACCTCTTTTCCCCTCTGCCTCTTATCTCCTCCAGTTTTTCACACCGTCATGATGTACACCAGTTTTCTCCTTCTCATGAAGAATGTAGTCGTCATCATGTGGTATTTTGATCTGTTGTTAAAAACAAATGTTTACTTTTTTACTTACTGTCCATGAGTAGCTTCCATATGTCTATATTTATCTCTCCACCTGCATCTGTTTCTGTCTCCATTTGTATCCATATATGTGTCTCCACCTGTATCCACTTCTGTATCTCTACCTGAATCCGTTTGTGCATCTCTGTCTGCATCCTTGGATATTCATTTATGTAACTGCCTGTATCTCTACCTGCATTCATTATATCGCTGCCAGTATCCCTTCCTGAATCCATGCCTGTATCCATTTTGGTATGTCTGCCTTTATTCATATTGCACCTTCAGCTTGCATCCACTTCTATATCTCTATCTGTATCCTTGTCTGGATCCATTTATATATCCTGGATGTAAGCAAAAGTGTCTGTCAGTAGATCAATGGGTATTTTTTTTTTACCGCATGCTGTTTTCACAATTAGATTTTTTTTTAAAAATGTATTACGTGCCTGACTGCATATTTTAGTTTGTAATTGATGTGTTACCTAGCATAGTCCTTGGTCTGTTGAAATTGTTTATTATTTCGTGTTTTTGAGTGTGTGTGTGTGTGTGGGGGGTAAATCATTTTATTTTTTGTTTTCTAGTTGATGTGATATTTGATTTAGAATTTTGAGTTCAGTTTGATAGATGTTTGTATTGTTAATTCAAATAGTTATATGGATATGTGCATATGAGTGCTTACATGCATATGCACATTTATTGATTTATGTTTATTTTAGATATGTATGTATTTTTGTTTCCTTGTTTTTTTTTCCATTCACATATTTTAAATCTTTTTTAATAGCACATGCAGTATGACATTGGCAGTCATGTCATTCGACAACCTTCTGTCTCGTATACTATCAATTACATATTTTATAATGATACAATTTTTACTGTATACACTTGTGTTATGCCATATATTTAGTTCGGGTACACACATGTAGTGTGTTTTACTGTAATTATTTTAAATATGTCCATATAGTAGCAACATATCTGTATATTTGTACGTTTTTTTTTTGGGGGGGGGGGGGGGAGGGGGGGGGGAGGGGGGGGGGGTGGAGGGTGCATGTTATCAAAAGACAAAAACTGGAACATGTTATGACCAGTGGAAAGATTTGTGAAGCAATAGATAGAGGAAAACAATCCTGGTAGAATCTTTACGGTCATCTATTGTGGCATGTAGGAGTGTCAGCACATGAACTGATAGATACTGTAGGAGATCGCAGGTTGTGGAGAGGTATAATCGTCCATGCCAGTCAGCAAGTCACTTAATGATGATGATGATTGTTTTTTTTTGAATACACATATGTCTTATGTTTCTGTTGTTTTTGTTTTAGTTTTAGGTAAACATTGTGTATCATGTATTGGATTATTTCTGTATGCACCACCTGGAACTAACAGTGACTGCAGTTCTTATACACTGGTGTTGGAGTACACCCACTAAACAGTCAGACAGTGACTATATTAATCTACTGTATACATATACTTTATATATATATATATATATATGTGTATTCCTTTTTTTTAAAAAATATCCAGAAACCATGAGTTGTTAACCCTTTGGCTCAGTACTATGAATATCATAACCCTTCAGCCTTTATTCCATGATAGGTACCGTAAATCTGGGAGAAAATGTGGTTTTTCTGCCTACCCGCGCGAGTGAACCCGGACCACAAGGAGTTCGTCACCCGGTCGCTGCGCCGGGCATAAATGTATACAACTTCTCCTAGACTTAAGACTAACCATCCATGCTTTCAACCACAACAAATTAATAAAAACAAATAATCAATAATGAAAGATAGCCTCATTGTAGCCTCACACACAGAGAGAGGGGAGAGAGAGAGAGGGAGAGAGAGAGAGAGAGAGAGAGAGAGAGAGAGAGAGAGAGAGAGAGAGAGAGAGAGAGAGAGAGAGAGAGAGAGAGAGAGAGAGGAGAGAGAGAGAGAGAGAGAGAGAGAGAGAGAGAAGTGAGTGAGAGAGAGACAGTATTTATTTAAGCTGTTCTAATTTGTTGGGATGCGTAAAATACGTTAAAAAAAACTTAGACAGAAGATGACTGAATGTGAAATACAATGACCAATGCTGTACCCTCCTCCAGGCTTGGGAACTTCTGCATTTTTTGTTTTGCACATTCATGACAAATGTTTGATTGGAATACTTTTTAGTTTAATTGAAAAGTGGAGGAGAACTAAAATATTAGAAAAAAAAAAAAAAACACCTTCCTCTTCTTCCTTTACCCTTAGAAGGGCTGTTGGCACTTTGATTTGTTGTTTACAGCTAAGCTGTGATATTTGTGCCTTATTGGGAAAAAAAAAAAAACAGCACACAGGAACAGTAACAAAGTTCGGCCAAAGCTTTCAGTGAGAGGCACAAGGAGATGAGAAATCCTAGACACTTCTTAGTCTGCATGTTCTGTAAAATGTGCTACTTAAGACCAGTTAGAGACAGTTACATTGTATTTTTTACAAATAATATTTGCAGTTAGTTTGATTCTGTTAGGTGTTTACATCTCATTTTTGTTGTTAAACAGTTTTGATATTAGCATTTGTCTAAATCCTATTTTTGTTCAGTAAAATTTAAACCATTCATGTATTTAACATATATTTAAATCCCATTGTTGCACACAGTATTATTTAAACCCTTTTTTTCTCACGTAACATATATTTGAAACTTTTTTCTTTGGGTAATTAACAGATATTTAAAGTTTTCTTTTTGTACTCAGCAGGTATTTAAATCTCACTGAAAAAAAAAAGAAGGACCTAAAGTAACCGTTCAGCTTTGAAGTCATATATTTAAAACTGATATTTTATTTAGCCACTCTTCCTTGGTGTTCAGATCTTTCAAAATATCAGTTTTTCTTCTGTTGTTTGTCCATAGTATTCTGAGAATCTTTCCAAGTTCTGACACTCTGACTTGCTTAAATAATATTTTGTAATAAAATAAAATTTACAAAAAATAAATAAATAAATAAATAAAAAATAAAAGGGGAAGGATTCTTTCGTATTAGTGCCATTGGGCATATGGTACTACACCCATATTTTGTACAGACTAGTTACAATGATATCAGCATTCGCACTGGCCATCTTTTTTCTCCCAGGACATTTCCTATGGTACGTGACCACAGGTGGTTTGATCTGCTCAGTAACAAGTCCATCAGCATACAGCTGAAAGTATAGAAGAATTCACACTTTCTGTGGCCAGATTTCTCAGCAGAATGAACAAACAAACTTTATTATCAGAGGGTTAAGAATTGAGCATGCAGGCTATCTACCATTCTGCCCTTCTTTTCTCCCTCCTTTCATACATCATTTCATTCATACATCAACTAATATTTAACTTTATCAGTAGCATCAAAATATTCAATACAAGCACTGGAATATGCATTTTTCTAACTAAGGAGTTGTAATAAATATTGACAGAGACTGATCCGCATAGGATTAAATAACATAGCATAATGAAGTTTTCATCTTGAACGCTTTTACTCGAGAAAGCTGTTTCTCCAGATTCCACAGGTTTTAGTTGACTTATGTCCTTAGACAGTGAGCGTGTGTGACTGCTTTAATAGTGGCTGCAGCTGCATAGTCTGTAGACATGGTGTGTAATTATTATGTTTAATGGTTTTTTTTAATTAAAAAAAAATTATTTTGGATAAATAAAAATACAGATTAAAAAAAAAAATTCTGGATCCACTGTGATGTCAAATAATTTTATTATTTAATCAAATTGCTCTCTGTGGCAAAGTGACCAAAACCACTTTTAAATAGTCAAAGGGAAGGAAATCAGTTACTTTTTTGCTCCGTTTCTAGTCAACGATTACTTCCCTTCCCAGTTTAGACATTTAATGACTGGGGAAAAAAGTACAAATTTAGATTTCAACAGATTATACATTTTTGTGTTGCTTCTTACTCTCTATTCCCTGCTGTTTAAAAGAACCTATTATAAAAGATTACATGCAATTGTAATGTTTATGTCTGACACATTAAAATGTAAATGTAGTGTTGATGTGATAAATATAATTTTAATGTTTGACAAAATAAAATGTACCTGCAATTTTACAGCCATGTGTCTCACGAAATATGTAAATGTGATATGTCTTACTTGCTTAAATATATTTATAACGCATGTTTTATGTGATAATATAATTATAATGTTTACTTTTGACACGGTAAAATGTAATTGTGATGTTTGTTTTCTCGCCAGGCTCGCAAGCTGCTTGCCGCCATGAAGCATGAGAAGAGGGTGCTGTGGGCAAACGGTGTGATCCATAAGTACTACAGGGGGTGGAAGGTCAGACAACAGTATCGCCCCAAATTCCGAAGGATCGCAGGTCCCAAGATCTCACGGTTCATGATCACTGCCTTAGTAAGTACGAGGAGATAAACATTATCATCATCATAATGATGGCACTTCATCATCATAATAATCATTTTATCATCCTCTCGTTCATCATAATAATTCATATTATCATACTGTCCATCATCATAATGATCATAATATCATCCTCTCCATCATCATAATGATCACATTATCATCCTCTCCATCATCAAAATGATCACATTATCATCCTCTCCATCATCATAAAGAAACATTTATCATCCTCTCCATCATCATGATGAACATTTTTCATCCTCTCCATCATCATGATGATCATATTATCATCCTCTCCATCATCATGATGATCATATTATCATCCTCTCCATCATCATGATGATCATATTATCATCCTCTCCATCATCATGATGAACATTTTTCATCCTCTCCATCATCATGATGAAAATGTTTCATCCTCTCCATCATCATAGTGATCATATTATCATCCACTTCATCATCATAGTGATCATATTATCATCATCCTCTTGATCACAATAATGATCATTTATCATCACCCTCTTGATTACTATAATGATCATATCATCTTCCTATTCATAATCATAATGATTATAATATCATCTTTTTCATCATCACCATATTGATCTTATTATCATCCTCTCCATCATTAGCATAACAATCATATTATCATCATCTTCATCATCATCATAATGTTCATGTCATTATTATTAAGTGCTTTGGCAACTGACAGGGATACACATATTTCTCAGGTTTTCCTGCTTGTTCGCTTCCTCATTGAGTGCTTCAGGTGTTGAGGGAGATATAAGGCCCTGCTTCTAGCTCTTCTGCTAAATCCAGTCATCGCCTTGTGAGATGCAATATTTCATTATTTGAAACCCTACTCTGGCTTTTGCCAGGGGCCGCAATATAGCCTGACCATAAATATGGTCTAATGGCTGAATGTGGCTTCTGGGATCCCTCCTCGGTGATCTTTATCCACATAGTGGCACTTTGTGTCATCGGGTGTTTATCGCTTGTGTGATGTCCTGGTGGGGTAGAAATCTACTACTACTGCTTTTCTGGCCACCCCAACCATAGACATTGTGCTGTTGTAGAGTTTCTCTGATGTTATCTTCCCATCTTGTTCTTGGTCTACCTTGTGCTGTACATCCTTCTCATCTTTTAGCGTATGCCTTATATGGAGTCACAAGGCATTCTCTCTCAAGTTGACAGATCATTTAATTTGCTGTCTTTGTATGTGGTTTAGAATTGGTTCTGTGCAAACGTTTTCTCTCATTCTCATTCCTGATTTTTTTTTCTTCTGGACACTTGTGCAGCCTTTCTCCGACATCTCATTTCCATGACTGGTTTTTCAACATACAAAAATCAAATAGGAATTAAAAGTTGAATCAATCAGCTTCTCATTAAAACATAATTATGAATGACTAAGTGAATGTTGGGACTGAAAGTTAGTTGTGTATCCTCTACAGGACGTTGCAGAACCAACCCCAGTATTTTTGGGCTGTTGTGGTTTTTCTAGGCAAATTTTACGTTCATTAGTTTGCCATTGCTTCTTAACAGTCAGCTCTCGGTACCACTGTTGAAACCAATGCAAGACAAACTGTCCGCAGCTGGGATCAAACCCAGCATCTCAGCATCTAATGTGGACAGTTATACACTTTCACTAAAACTGCTGTCATCACCATGTAGCAGTTCCTTAGCGGAACGCCGCTGTCAACACGGTCTGCCTGAAAAAAAAACTCAATCTTTCGCCAGATCTCTCACCTCATGTACCCTCCTACCCAAAGTGTTACTTACATTCTTGGGGCCTCATTAGCGCAGTCGATAGGAGACTTGCTTTCAAATCCAGCTGCGACTTGCTGCAGCCCATGACTGGTGTTCGAAACCAGGCAGTTCCCGGGGTTCACCCAGCCTCTAGGTAATGGGTACCAGAGTTAACACTCTGGGGTAAATGGAGGAACGTCGCTGTACCTACGGAGTTGCGTGCGGACGGCGACACAGGCGGGCAGTTTCTTATCAGCTGTCCGTACTGGTAGCAGAGCACTTAAGGCTTATAACCGTGTGCAATGACGCTGGTTCACTTCCCCCGACTGTACCTTTTACTGTTTATATTCTATGCTCATATTTAAGCTGATTGGCCTTTGACCCTCTTTTATTGTGCAATATCTTCTGCTACTATTCTTTCCAATCCACTATAGTGCTTGATTTGGCCAAAATATTCATTTTCTGAATCAAAATAATGTTTACTAGCCAATCTTTCTTGAATACTGGATCTTTTAGGCTGTCAGAATTTCTTTTCTTCTGAATTCCCGGTATTCTGAAAATCTTTCTATCGCATTTCAGCTCAAAAGTTGCTATTGTTTTCCTTAATTATGAAACTGCATTAAAATTCTTATATTAGTAACATGTTTGCCTAATTGTCTTTATGCTTTCGACATAGTCTTTATGTTTTCGACATTGTCTTTATGCTTTCAACATTGTCTTTATGCTTTCGACATTGTCTTTATGCTTTCAACATTGTCTTTATGCTTTCAACATAGTCTTTATGCTTTCAACATTGTCTTTATGCTTTCAACATTGTCTTTATGCTTTCAAAAGCTGATTTTTTTCTATTGTCTGACATGTGCCACTGAAATATCTCCAATATTAACAACTCTTAATTTGTTACAGAAACGACAATATTTATTGAACCTTCGAAAGAATTTGCCATCTATGGCCCCAGTAGCCAACTGTGAAGACTGGCCCAAACCTCCCAACAGGTTTAGAGAAACCTCAGATTTGTTGAAGAAAATGTTTCATCGCTGGAGGGTGAGCTATGTGTGTGTGTGTGTTTTTGTAAAAAAAAAATCATATTTGTGTATCTTCTCTTGGAAGATTCTGGACAGCCTAGTAATGAAAAGAGATAAATAAGAAACAACTGATATAATTCTCATGTCTCCACAGGAGCCAGTGAACAGTGCCGAGGAACAGATATATCAGTTCGGTCAGAAGTGTCAGACATAAGGCTGATTTAAAAAAACTATACTGGAGGGAAAAGTCAAAGGCAAAAGAGCAAGAGGAAGGTAATGATGAGGGAACAACATCAAGAGATGGGACAGCAGTCTGAGGGAGTGTGTGACCAATACAAGAGAGATAGAAAGTGTTGGGAGATTCAGTGCAGCCAACCTTTAGTGAGGAGATGGCTGCTAATGAATGATTTTCTCTTACAAAAATTTTAAGACAGCCAGTTTTTTGCATGTTTCTCAATTCAAGGCAGTCTAAACTAAATTATTTTCACAGAATTTGCTAGCATTGTTATTTTTGTGTATGCTAAACCTGGTCACTGTAGTAAAAAAAGTTTAGTTTCTGTTTCTTAACTACTTTGACATACTTGTTATAATGTTTAGTGTTTTGTCTATTCAGTCTGTCATTTTTGTTCTTTAGTTTCCTATGTATGTTATATTTGTTCTTTAGTATCCTAATTACTCTGTCATACATGTTGTTCAGTATCCTACCGACTCTTTTGTATTTGTTTTTTAGTATCCTGTATTGTCTCCCATGTGTGTTTTCATTTCCTTCTCTGCCATAAATGTTAAGTAAGGGTTGTCAGACATGTTCTTTACTATCCTGACCAAACTTTCATATTTGTTTCTTTGTTATCCTGACTAAGCTTTCATACTTGTTTTTCATTATCCTGACCAAACTTTCATACTTGTTTTTCATTATCCTGACCAAACTTTCATACTTGTTTTTCATTATCCTCACCAAACTTTCCTACTTGTTTTTCATTATCCTGACCAAACTTTCATACTTGTTTTTCATTATCCTGACCACACTTTCATATATGGTTTTTTTTTTAAATCCTGACTAAACTTTCATACTTGTTTTTCATTATCCTGACCAAACTCTCATACTTGTTTTTTTATTATCCTGACTAATCTTTCATACTTGTTTTTCATTATCCTGACCAAACTTTCATACTTGTTTTTTTTTTTAAATTATCCTGACCAAACTTCCATACTTGTTTTTTTTTTTTTCCATTATCCTGACTAAACTTTCCTATCCGTTCTTTAATAATGCTGACTAAACTTTCATGATTTGATGTTTAAAAGTAATTTCATAGACAAATTCTTGCCATAGTTTTTACTGTTGTATTTTTTTTAACTATACACACCTTAAACTTTCTCACAGTGTGCAAAGTACCGAAATAGACTGGATGAAGCCACAAAGAACAGGCTACGAGAGAAGATGATCGCTAGTAATTTGTTCAAGGGCAAAAAAGAGACATACCCTACCAGGTAGATGAACATTTTGTTCATCTTTCACAAATTGTTCATTGTAAATTTCATAAACGGTTACTAATGTACTTAACTTTGTATTTTATGTTTTAAGTTTAGCCTGTATTAGTTTTGCATAATGTATATTACTGTTTATATTGTAAAAATCTCACAGAAGAAAAAAAAGAAAAGAAAAAAAAAAACATTGACATTCTGCCAAACCTGAATGTCATAGAACACTAGCTTATAAAAAGCCTGTCTTTGCTCTCTACATTCAGAAGAGCTGTCATTGTAACTGACTCACAGAGCATGCTGAGAAAGGTGGAGACAAGCATGCTCCGTGCAGAGTGGCAAGCAGCACTTCAAAGTTCCCGGGTAGTTAGCATCCTTTGGATGTTTTCTCCAGGTCATGCTGGTGTGTTGGGAAATGAGCAGGCAGATAGACTGGCCGGTTCAGCAGCACTTGGTGGTGAACTGATGTATGATGAGCTGGATATTGTGAGGACCCTTTGGGAGGGAGTGAACAGTGCTGAGGAACAAACAGATAATTATGGTCCGAGGAGACTGACACTGCGAGGAGTTATAAGTGGATCTGCTTGACGCTCAACACTCAGGGGAAAGGCAAGACGGATATGCAGTCAGACAGTTACTGCTCCATCGGAATTTTAATTCTTCGCTTGCTGCTGAAGATGGGGACGGAGCGCTTATAGGGGTGTCACAGAGTGCTGTTATATCAATTCTTAATTCAACATTCACCAACATTTGGGCAACTGGCATTCCAGTGAAAACTGAACTGTATGCAACAGTAGAAGACATGCATCACGCTAACAGTCTTCATAGAGACCTGTCTTCTCTTCTCAAAGCCACTGGCTGGATGAAGAACCAGAAATACAAGAAGAAAAGCATCTCTTGGAGACTGATTACATCCGCCATATTACATAAGTGTTTTTCTTTGTCCAGAGTTGAGTTAAGTTGAGTCAGGAATTGACATCACAACACTTGGGGCCTTCCCATGTATGCTCCATCCTCATCTTCAGCAGTCAGAGCAGAGTTCCAATACTGATGGTACTGATCACAATCTGGTTATATGTCTGTCTTGCCTTTCCTCTGAGTGTAGTGAGCTGGCCAGACCCAGGTGCCTCATTCTCTCCAGGCCATAATAATCTTGTTTCTCTACTGATTCTGTTGCTTGTTCACAAAGGGCCTTGACCACGTCTATGTGTTCTAGATGTCCAGAAAGAGCAGGCAGGATGGATGGTCATCCAGTTTAGAGAGTAGGAATACAAGACACGGGGACATTTCGGGCATAAAAAACACATGAGGCATGGCATTTTTTTTCTTCTTAATAAATGTCTGAGAAGAATCATGTGTATATTTTGGCCAAACAGGATCACAGATGAAGAATTTAAGCAGAAAGCTAACTGTTCATCGCTTGGAAATGTTATCAAAGAAAGAAGACAGAAATGGTTCAGACATGTTTGCCAAATGCCTCATTACATTGGCAGTGACATCTCTGGGATTTTTTTCATGTGGACATGGACTTCTAGTAATTCCCCTGGTCTCTGGGTAGTCAGATCGGACGCTCGTGTGCATTGTTGCCTAATGTAAAAAATCCCTTGGCAATTAGAAATTGAAAAGAGTAGCCAAACGGCGCTGCCCAGGCAAAATTTGGAGTTAAAATTCTACCCAAAGTATTTCTGGATCCTCGCCGGTGCTACAGAGCCTGTTTTTAAAACTACACTATCTTAGACTGCTGTTCGTTTATCTGTTGCTGCTATTCCCCCTCTCACTTGTGTCGCTGTTTCTCTCTTGCTTGCTTACCTTCATCTTTTCCCTCCAGCTTGGTGTTTATAAGTATTATGTGTTTCAATATGGCCAAAATATTTAACTTGTTTCTTTATTTATTTCTGTCAGCAACGTTATTTTTATTTCTGGTCTTCTGAGACCCCATGTATTTGATTGTTTGTTGGGTCCATAAAATATGATTTATTCTTCTGTATATCCCCATCTCTGGAGATTCAGTTGTATTTTCTAGTTGCTTGTTCATTGTCAAGGTGCCTCTACACCATACAGCAATGTTGAGAATACATAACATTTGGTAATTATCATTTTAATGTGTTGTAAAGCTCTGTTGCAAATAAATACTTTGATCAAACATTTATCTTCTTTTTTTTCCCCTACTCCTGTAATACCTCACAGCATCAGAGGAGGAAGATATCTTTGGAACAAGCCTTTCCATTTGCTTCATATATAATTCTTTTCAGTGTCTCTGATATTTCTGCAGTCCATATTCTGCGTGGTCGACCTCTGGATCTATTACCATTGTATCTGTATAACATTGCTATCTTATCTTAATTATTTTTTATCATTATTTAAATTGTTTCTATTGTTTTATCTGCCATTAGTGTTCCAGTTCCTTTTAAGGGAGACTATGTCGATGTGAGCTCCAACATGAAGTGGCAGAAACTGTACAAGTCAACACAGGATGCTTATATTGTGTTTGCAGACAACGTGAATAAAGTGAACAGAGCTGATGGCAAGGTAGGTGGGGTGAATTTGATGTGAGGTGTGAATAGAACTGATGGCAAGGATGAGAGGATAATTTGATGTGAAGTGTGAATAGAACTGATGGCAAGGATGAGAGAAGAATTTGATGTGAGGTGTGAATAGAACTGATGGCAAGGATGAGAGGAGAATTTGATGCGAAGTGTGAATAGAACTGATGGCAAGGTATGAGGAGAGCATTTGATGTTAACTCTTTGAGTCCCAAGAAACGCATCATACGTTCATAGATTCCTACCTAGAGGCCTAATGAACGCATAATGCACCGAGTTTACGTCTCTCTTGATTACCCCTTGGGCCTGTAATGCTAAACCCCCTGGGACTCAAAAGAGTTAAGACTAAAGGGCTGATAGCAAAGTGTGAGAGGCGAATTTGATGTGAGGTGCAATTAGAGCAGATGGCAGGACAAAAGTGGAGAAATGGATGTGAGATAACGGAAAGATATGAAGAGAAAATTAGTTGTGAGAAATTTAACAGTAGGACCGAATTAGATATAAGAGGTGAGGAAGCAGAAAAGTGTGTGAAAAATACACAGATTCAGTGCTAATGTTTGAGATAAAAAAAAATTATATAAGTGAATAGAGCTAAAATTTAAGTAGGTGATTATATGACAGAAATGAATAGATCTGATTTCTACATGAGACAGAATAAATAGGTGTTGGAACCTTCCCCTTTTGAGTCCCCGGGTCACTATTTTAGGAAAGAGAGAAAAATAGACCCCCACCCCTCCCCCTATATTTGTCTTTGTCTCTGTTAAGTATAATAGTCAACAAATTAAGAGTGTATCTTTTGTGGCTGAACACATCTGTGCTTCTGCTTGAGTGGCGAGGAACCAACAATTTGCATACAAAAAAGCCAGGTCTGTAAAACGGACGTGCACCCAAAGTTCTGGGACGAGACCGAAGTCCAGAAATAGAAGAAGAACCAGTACTTTCCACTGGAGGTTACAGCCAGTGAACATGAAGAAGAACGAAGAAGAAAAAAAAAAAAAAAAGACGTTGCTAGAACCAAATAGAGCTGCTAGCAAAGTTTAGGAAAAGGTAATTGTGACAAGTGAAGAGAATTGATTTTAAGGTTAAAATTAGGTGGGAAGTAAGTAGAATTTACAACAAGGCAACTTACGACAGGTTTTTTTTAGAACTTATGACAAGCCAAATTATGACAAGTTCTTAGTAAGGTAAATAGAATTTATGACAATCCAGATTATAAGTTCTTAGTGAAGTAAATAGAATTTATGACAATCCAGATTGTGACAAGTTCTTAGTGAAGTAAATATAATCTGTGACAAGCCAGATTGTGACAAGTTCTTAGTGAGGTAAATAAAATCTGTGACAAGCCAGATTGTGACAAGTTCTTAGTGAGGTAAATAGAATTTATGACAAGCCAGATTGTGACAAGTTCTTAGTGAAGTAAATGGAATTTATGACAAGCCAGATTGTGACAAGTTCTTAGTGAGGTAAATAGAATTTATGACAAGCCAGATTATGAGAAGTTCTGATCTTTTTTCTCTCTCAGAGGTAGAAGAGAAATGAGAGGAAAATGAAAATTCTGCAGTCTGTGATGTGGTTTGTGAGATGCGTGCTAATACTGTGGACATCCTCAGTGACTAATCACTAGTGCCTGGTAATGGCTACGGAAATTAGAAAACTAATTACAACTATAAGAAGGAGGCATTCAGTTTTCTTGGGTCGTGGGATGAGAAGAGAGACACTGGACAAAAATTGATGACTAGAAAGATCAACAGTAGCAGAGGAAGCCTAAGAGAAATGATGCCTGATGGCCTGAAGCATTGGCATGAGGGAATGTCAGTGGAATTGGTTAGACCAAGGTCTGTGGAAAGACGTGAGAACCTGTGCTGCCTGGCAGCGGCATAGATTGATGATGGTGTAGACTGTGATAGCAATAACAGTTCCTGTCTCAGCACTGAACCTTGTACACACTCATTCAGCACTGAACCTCATGCAAACTCAGCACTGAACCTCATACACACCCACTCAGCTCTGAACCTCATACAAGCTCAATCAGTAATGAACCTCATTCAGACTCACTCAGCAATGACCCACATACAAACTTATTCAGCACTGTACCTCCTACATGTACCTCCTACAAACTCACTTTCCACAGATGGTCAGCAAACTGTTAGTGCTCAGCACACAAGCACTTCTTGTCCTTGACCCCAAATCCTTCGCCCTCAAGTACAGAATTCCACTGAACATGATACACAAGATATCCGTCTCACCTTTCAGAGATAACCTGTGCATCTTTCATTTACATAAGGTAAGATGGATGGTCTAGTTTTGATTTTTAAAAGTCAGAAAAATAGTGATAACATTTTGTCAATCTAATCATGGAAGGAATTATGTTTTACTGTTGTGCCAGGTTAAAGATCAAAGTTGAGTTGTGCCAGATCTCTGGGACAGTTCGGATAGAAGTTTATTTTAGATCCCTAATGCTAACCAGCCTCAGAACATATTTACTTTTTCAGTCCCTGAGGTTTAGCATCAAAGGCCCAAGGGTAGGAAAAAGAGATTTAAAACTGGCACATCTTGTGTTTATTGGTATTCTGGTTAGGAACCTGTGAACATATGATTGGGGGGGGGGGGGGGGTGGGGGGGGTGGGGGGGGGGGGGGGGGGGGGGGGGGGGGGGGGGGGGGGGGGGGGGGGGGGGTACTTAAAGGCAGAAATTGCAAAATTGCACTTGAGGCAGATATATTTATGCTTAGTCTTTCCCAGCAGATACCTAAGTGACAATAATGCTGATTATTTATGTAGTGCATTGTGAAAGCAAAAGCCTGACTACTAACAATACCCATGCTATTGAGGTTGGGGGAGCATATCGCCAGGATGGTTTTTTTTAAGGTAAGCGCAGACCGTGCCGTCGATACTCAACAAATTCCATTGTTGCAGTCGAAGTTGAGTATGGGCGAGGCGGTTTGGGCCTACTTTAATTCTGATATGGTCCCCATGAAAATGGAACGTAGGGTCACCCTACATTGAAGCCAGCTGTCTTTAACACTGGTAATTCAGTGTTTCTCTTTGTTATTAACAAGGGTGCTGTTTTATGAAATCCTTATATCCTGTGCATTTTCCTCTATAAAATAACAGTATAAGAGGATTTGTTTTTGCTGCATTTAACTTTCTTTTAACCCCTGTCTTCAGTATATTATCATTTGAATGAAAACACATGTATATTATGATGAGTTAAGATCAGTTTGTGGACAAAGTTGTGGTTTTAATGTTTCATTGGTGTGGGTGAATTGTTTCCTTGGTTGTTAGATTAGGTTAACACTCAACAGATTCCCACTTATGACCTTTATCATCATCATTATCATCCACATCTTGTGCCTTGTTGATAAGCTTAGGCTGTCATGTTTTGTCATCTCTCATGACCACCAGAATCTGGGATGAGATCAGTGTTTCCCCCTGTGGGTTCCGGGGCCCTGTTGTAGGGAAAACAAGAATAGACCCACTGCCTACCCAAAAGCATGTCGTAAGAGTCGTCTAATTGGGAGTTTCCTTCAAAGTTGGAGTGCATCTGCCTGAGAGGCAAGGAACCAGTAGTTTGCATACAGATGAGTCAGATATTTCAAAGGAATGCACACGCAACATTCAAGTTCTGTAACAGGACTACAGGACAAACAACCAAAACTTTCCGCCAGAGTTTACAGCTGGTGAACATGAAGAAGAAAAAGAACAGTGTTCTTGTCTCAGCCCATCCATATGGCTACACCATCCATATGGCTACACCATCCATGTGGCTACACCATCCATGTGGCTACACCATCCATTATGGCTACACTATCCATATGGCTACACCATCCATATGGCTACACTATCCATATGGCTACACTATCCATGTGGCTACACTATCTATGTGGCTACACTATCCATGTGGCTACACCATCCATGTGGCTAGACCATCCAGGTTGTAAACTTTGAAATCATGACTTTTTGTTGGCATCTTGAAGAAGATAGTTTGTCCTTGCTTTCCATCTTGGCTGGTCAGGTCACCGTAGCCATTGTCACTACAGTGTGATCCTCTGCCTGCCGCTGTCAGGGAGCTTGAGACCATGACCAGCAACTATTGTCAGTCTACCACCTGTTCCCATTGTTTCATGTTACCCTGACTGAGGGGAGGGGGAAAAGGGGGGTGGGGGGCTGAGCATAATAAACCTATAAGGGTATTGATATGAGACTGGTTACCTTAACTTGTAGCAAAATTAAGCTCTGTGTTATCAGTTGTCAAACGCTGAGGGAGATACTTAAGATAAGATTGGAGCAGTTATGGACCTGTCTGATGAAGCTGATCGTTTACTAACTAAAATTCAACCAGGTGATATCAGTCGTCACACACGGAGGGAGATACTGAAGATTTATTCAAGCCCTTATGGTCTTGTCTGATGTGTGGTGAATATTATTGGTCAGTTAACTAACTAAAATTCAGTCTGATGTTATCAGTCACCACATGCTGAGGGAGGTCATGATGACTGGATCCAAGCACTAATGGTCTTGTCTGATGTGTGGTGAGGATGGTCGATCGATGAATTAACTTGCTAAAATTCAACCCAACTGGAGCTGGTCTAAAAGCCATTAGCTTGCATTGGTTGTGCTGCTTGGATATGAAAGACAATGGTGCTTCCATCTTACATCATTTGTTGTATGTGATGAGGGAATCATTCCACATACTTGTGTAGCTTTGCAGACAAAGAAAAAAGAGGTATGGCTGAAAAATTAAAATGTGAGTATGTTTCTAAACATGCAGACACGTTAACAAGAAAATGAGGGCGCTTTTGTCTGCATTTTTGAACATACAAGTTAGAAGTGATGAAAGGACAAGAAAATTTGTGATTTTGTGTGGGTGTTTAATTCAGATGTATGTTTTATTTTTTAAACTCAATCTCACAGCAGTCAGAGACTAGGGTAAGTATTAGCAAGCACTACACCACATGCTTCGGTGACAAAAAGTCAATAAACATGATATGTTAACACATTTGGATTAATTGGCACCTTTAGAAGTGTAAAAGAAAGTAAAAGCAAAAATAGGAAACTAGGTAGGTAGTTAGTTGTACCCCATCACACAAACGATAAACACCCGGTGACACAAAGTGCCACCATGCAGATAAGGATCACCTGTGGAGAGATCCAAGAAACCTCTTTCAGCTGTTTAGGCCGTATCTGTGACTAGGCCTTATTTATGGCCCGGCTATTGTCAGGGTTCCCCGGCAAAAGCCAGGGTGGGTGGGGCTTCAAAGTAACAAAAAATTACATCCCACAAGGGGACGACTTTGACAGCCAGTAATAGGAAACTAGTCTACCAATCCTTTTTATACCACAGGCACATTGGGCATTGTTGTGCAGCTGGAGTTGACATTGTAAAAGTAAATCTGTTTTCTGTTTTAAAAAAACACCCATAACACACAAAATGAATACTCAGCTTCCCTGTTGTAGGGGGAGGGTGTGAATCCACCCTCTTCCCTACTGCAAACATTCATAAAAGATGACTAATTAGGCATTCACTGAAACTGGATGTGTTAATCTAAAAGGTGC
Organism: Candidula unifasciata; assembly: GCA_905116865.2. Classification (NCBI taxonomy): domain Eukaryota; kingdom Metazoa; phylum Mollusca; class Gastropoda; order Stylommatophora; family Geomitridae; genus Candidula; species Candidula unifasciata. Next base: position 431,283 of record CAJHNH020005368.1, read on the forward strand.
AGATATATTGCAACCTAGCTGTAAACCACAATACAACATATCAGTTGTCCTGTTAAGGGCAAACGCAGAAGAAGAAGAGGGGGAAAGGAAGAAGAAGAAAAAAAATACTTAGCTGGAAACAGAAGAATAAAATTTTCGCTAAAAACAGAATTTAATACTTTAGCTAAAAACAGAATTTAATACTTTAGCTAAAAACTGAAGCCCTGAATGTTTAGCTAAAAACCTAAGAATTGAATATTTAGCTAACTGGACACATAATGGAAATGTTAACAAATAATTTTACAACACATGAACACCAGCCCCAGTACCTCACATGTTTTTTATGCCAACCATAGTGTCTCATGTTTTCTGGTAACTTTCATGTTGTCTCTTGCCATACCTGATATAATTGCCAACCATAGTGTCTCATGTTTTCTGGTAACTTTCATGTTGTCTCTTGCCATACCTGATATAATTGCCAACCATAGTGTCTCATGTTTTCTGGTAACAGTCAGGGTGTCTCTTGTATAATTGCCAGAACCATCTAGCACTCTTGTTTGCCAGTTAGTTAAATGTTGAATCAAAAATCAACATCACAGAACTCAGGACAGGCCCATAAGCGCTCCATTCCCATCTTCAGCAGCAAGCAATAGTTTAAATTCCAATTGTACCAGTTAGCTAAGATCTAGCAACCCCTATTATTTTCTAACGTCAGCCACAGCCTGCCATTTTTTTTTAGCCATAGTACCGAATAATTTATTATAATTTATAAATATTTCGGAGTTGTTGTGGCGTTGGCGGCTGGACACCAGCCTGCGGATCAGAAGGTTGTGGGTTCGTGTCCTGACAGAGCCAGACTTTTCATCCTCTTCAAAAATGACCTTGACTCCGAGGTCGACCCAGCCTTGAGTGGGTACCAAACGCAGTCCTGGGAAGTCAAAGCGGCCGGTGTGATGCTGATCACATCACCCACTAAGTGCCGATTGGTCTGTAAATATATAGGTCTAGCCCTAAATTCCCAGTATGTCTAAAGGCGTGGAAAAGGGACCTTTAATTTTTTTCTCAACTTTTTAAATAAATATTAGAATCACAAAAGTAATCGACTGCATTCTTAAGTTAAGGGTTTTCTTGTAAGTAAATATTACAGGTTAAAATTCAGAAAATCTGTGAATCAGCTTCATTGCGCTGGGTTTTATCATCCACTATGGCTGTTCCTCTCTGCAGAATGGCTAGCCGCCTACCAAGAGTATCACACAATGCACAAACACCATAGCTCTAGTGATGACCCCAAGTGATCTCTGTAAAAATTGCACCTATAAACCGAACAATGCAGCGGTGAAATGAACCAATAACCTTCGGAGCATTGGCAATGGCTTGGCCACTTTGCCACTGAGGACCCCTCTCCCCTCAAAGATTGTGAATGTTGTCACTGGGACCCCCAAAATGTTGTCACTTGGACCCCCCAAATGGGAAACACTGATCTGGAATGTTGTTAATTGTGTCGTTATCTTTGTTGTCCTCCACTGGACGTTGTATTGTTATGTCCCTTACATATTGTACAGTGTCGCAGAGAGGGCTAAATGGGTTGGCAGAACGAAAAAAAAGTAGACTGATTAATGATTTAAGAATCAACATCATAACACACCAAGCATACCCACAAGTGCTCCGTCTCCCGCAGCAAATGTCTTTAGTTGTAAATGCTAACTGTTCCCACAGCACTAATTATGCACACATCCTTCTCTTCTTCTGGTATTTTGCTCCTTCCTGGATCCACACCTGATTCCATGTTCGTACATTCTTACATGCTTTATTTCATCTAACCTCATGTCTTCTATCAGCATTCATTCCTGAATGATCTTCAAAATGGCTCCTTTATCCTCTGTGGGTGGTCCCATAGCTGTTGCTTTTTAAGCCAAAAATAAAATCTACCCATTCAGTCCCTTGTACTTCTGTTTGTCCCGAACAGTATATTCCCTTATACTCCTGTTTGTCCCGAACAGTACATTATCTTGTACTCCAGTTTGTCCCGAACAGTACATTATCTTGTACTCCTGTTTGTCCTGAACAGTACATTCTCTTGTACTCCTGTTTGTCTCGAACAGTAGATTCTCTTGTACTCCTGTTTGTCCTGAACAGTACATTATCTTGTACTCCTGTTTGTCCCCAACAATACATTTCCTAGTACTTCTGTTTGTCTCAAACAGTACTTTATCTTGTACTCCTGTTTGTCCCGAACAGTACATTCCCGTGTACTCCTGTTTGTCCCAAACAGTACATTCTCTTGTACTCCTGTTTGTCCCAAACAGTACATTCCCTTGTACTCCTGTTTGTCCCAAACAGTACATTCCCTTGTACTCCTGTTTGTCCCAAACAGTACATTCCCTTGTACTCCTGTTTGTCCCAAACAGTACATTCCCTTGTACTCCTGTTTGTCCCAAACAGTACATTCCCTTGTACTCCTGTTTGTCCCCAACAGTACATTCCCTTGAGTCCCTGTGAAGCTGATGTGACGATGCTTTGTATCCACACATCCCACACTTTTTCTATTTTGAACCTTCCACAGTACCAGTTAGTTAAAAAATGTAATGTATTACTTACTGTTATTTCTTTTAAACATTGCATAAGCACATTTTTAAAACATCACATCAACACACCACACACACACAAAAAAAATCACATCATCATATTTTACATTGCTTCAGAATAGTTTCAGTACATTGTATCAGCCTATTTTGAGACGCAATAATATAGTCATCTCCTTGTGAGATTCAATTTTTCGTTATTTGAAGCCCTACTCTGGCTCTCACCAGGGGCCGCAATATAGCCCGGCCATAAATATGGTCTAATGGCTGAACGCGGTTTCTAGGACCTCTCCACGGGTGATCCTCATCCATATGGTGGCACTTTGTGTCATCCAGTGTTTTTCGCCTGTGTGATGTCCTGGTAGGGTAAAAGAAGATAGATAGCTTATTTTGAGAACATTGCATGAGCATTCTAATGGATAATATAAACAGCTAGCTATTGTAGCTAAATGTTTAAAAAAAACATAAGCCTATTTCTATATTCATGTAAAGGCTCCTTTATGCTGTTATAACACATATGTTCTAAAGTCGGCACATGATAAAATCTTGAGCATAAATCTCCCACAAATGTATGTTGTAACTCGGCACATGATAAAATCTCTAGCATAAATCTCCCACAAATGTATGTTGTAACTCAGCACATGATAAAATCTCTAGCATAAATCTCCCACAAATGTATATTGTAACTCGGCACATGATAAAAGTCAGAAGGTTCTGGGTTCGGCTCCTGATGGAGCTATACTTATATATATTTAAAAAAAGAAAGGACTTTGGCTCCCAGGAGTGGAAACCAGGTGCAGTCCTGGGAAGTAAAGGTGGCCAGCATGATGCTGACCACATCACCCCCAAGTGCGGATTGGTCTATAAAATATAACTGTAGCCTGATATGCACAATATGCCTAAAGGTGTGGAACAGGGTTCTTTACTTTTCTTTTTGCTTACATGATCAAAGCTCTAGTATAAATCTCCCACACATGTTATGTTACAAGCACGTTTTAAAATTTCCATGACAGAGCAACTATAAAAGTGTTTGAAATCCAAATTTATGTTAGCACACTACTTCTCTATAAGCACTAACAGTTCTGAAGGTAGTTACTTAAATTACACGAAATGTTCACACTAGACTGGTTATTTGTAACAATTATTTCCCCCTGCCGCTTTCTTGTTAAGTCCCTGTTAAATGTTTTGAGTGAAAATACATGTCTCTGTTGTGTTTTCAAAAGGTTTTTCTCTTATAGATGATGCAAATAGACTATGTGTGTGTGTGCTGTGCGTGGCATGTACGTACGTACACACATACATATATGACAGTTATTTCTTGCAGTAATACAAAAATAAATGTGTGCCATCAATATGGCCCACCCTGAATATATATATATATATACATATATATAGAAGGTTAATTGCGTATCCTTTACAGGACGTTGCAGAACCAACCCAAACAGCCCCTGGCTGTTGTGTGGGTTTTTCTAGGCAAATTTACGTCCAGTAGTTTGCTGTTGCTTTTTGGACAGTTGGCTTTCTTTATAAATTATTGTCACAGACACGTATATTGTGCATACTGCATAAATTTGTATCAATGCAGTATATGAACTGATTAATGTACCATGTGTGTTTTTTTAAAAATAAATTGTTCCATTTGTCGCCACTAATCTTTGAACGAAACATGAAAAAGAACAGGAATTAAACTTTATTTCACACCCGAGATATTTGATCATGAGCGTAATCAGACTTTACTGTCATCCCCAATTATGTTTTCTCTCTGAAGGAAGTGACAGAAGATGATGAAAGTAATGAGCAAGGTGGAGATGGAGGTGTAAATGAGTTTGTGAGTGATGGGTTTTTCAATCAATCGCTTCGTCCTTTCCGGTGTTCAACTTTTCTTTTGTTGAATTTTTGCAATTTTCAGTTTAGAGATCGACGTCACAAAGATTTTCGTGCTGCCATTGATTTGTTATTTATGTGCTTTTGTTGTTAGAAGTTCTCTGCTCACAGAAATAATAAACATTTTATAGTTTTATTGGAACATTGTTTTAAAAAAGTTTTTTTTTTTCTGGTAAAGCTATTCAGATAAGGTGTGTTTTATAAGTATATTTTGCAGAATTATATTTTAAAGAACTATTATTTGACTATTATTTCAAGAAGATTTTCATTGATTGGTTTTCACATTTCTTTCAATAAGTTTTTCAGTCCCAGAGTTTGTGAACAATATCCAGTGATTAAAAATAACCACAATGTAGATCATGGCTGTATTACTTACTTCAAGGAGGCTTAAAAAGTAGTGGCCAGATTTTTTTAGTTTACTCTGACAAAATTTTTTTTTTTTAAAGTTAAAAAAAAATGTTTGATGGATGGGATTTTAAGTCATTGAGTCAGTCTCATATTATGAGGGGGAAGGGAGTCTCTGTAGCAGGTTATTAAGCCATGTGTATTGTACTTTGAAAGGTCATGAGTTAAGCTTCAGGCTTTGTCCATTTCACTCTTTGTACAGACCTCTTGGCAGGCGATTAGACACTATGCAAAGAGAAACGAAGTCACATACAATAATGTCAATACTCACATCTTAAAAACAATGTTGTGTTAAATACACCACATACTAGGACAGAAATAGTTAACATAACATAATCTGTAAGTAGATCAGTAATGGTTTGTAAAACATTTGTTTAGTTTAAACAGTTGTTAATGTATTTTGAATTTTATTATTGAGATAAACAAGAAATTTTTTTTAAAGAATTAATCTACAAAAGTTTTTTAATTTAAATTTTCTTGGTGTTTATAAATTTTACAGCTGAAAGAAAATGTCAGGATTAGAAGTAGATTTATGCCTGTGTCTATAAATGATCCTCTTAATACTAGTTAAATGTTTGAATGTGCTTAGATGGACAGTAGCCAACAAGTTTGGAACAGATTTTGAAGTCTGCTTGTTTGAATTAAAGAACTATGAAGAAAGAACTATGAAGGAAGAAATATGAGAATCCTGAGATAATTGAGTTGCTTTGATGTTTCATGTTTTTTGTTTGATTTCACTGTTGCAGCTGATGTGATGTTTCTGTACATAATGATAATTGTTTACCAATCATACTGTTGTTTTGTTTCCTTGTGTATATTGCAGCTTTCATGAAATCTTTTCAGGTCCAGAGGAATTCATTCTTTCTCTTCTTCTTATAGTTACTGTCATGTGGCATTGGTAGTCATGTCTGTGCACAAACTTCTGACTTTCAGTAAATTCTGACACAGATAATATTTCATGCCATGATGCAAATTCCCCATTTCTGGACCCGGATTCTGCAGGTCCCTGGCCAGTTGTAAGGTGACCCTTCGGTAGTAATGTTGAGACCCCGCCTAAAACGAAAATATAATGTCAAGCAGTGAAAGGGTTTTTTATCTACTTCACTATCTTCTCCAACATTACTGTATTCAGATTATTGAGTGAGCTTGTCAGACCTCACTTCTGTCCTAGGATGTCACTGTTATATTGTGTGAGCTTGTCAGACCTCACTTCTGTCCTAGGATGTCACTGTTATAGCTATTATTTGTGTACAGCATGTTAAGCATGGCTGCAATGAATTTTCGCTCCAACTTGCATGTTTCACTGGATGCTTTTGAATGAACTTTGTTTTGTGTAATGATACATTATGCTTTTGAATGATAAACTTTGTGTTCGTGATTGATGCAGCATTATTATTGTGAATGATATTTTATATGGTTTTTGATTATATGTTAACTCATAGACACTTAGAAAGCAGAAGTAATAATTGATATTTCCAAGCTGTTTCTGTTCATTATTTTTAGCCGTTATCTGTAGCCGATTTTTCCACAAGTTTTCATTTTTTTTTAAAAACCAGTATCGATGGCCATGGACTAGATTTCTTTTTACAACTATAAAATGTCTCTATCAGTCCAGCTTCAAAAAAGCAGTACCTGTGAAATTAACCTTTTCCACCTGCAAATGCTAAAAAAACAATATGGGTCATGAACTCATAGGAATTTGTGGAAAAAATAGGTTAAAAACCACTATTTTGCACAGGTAGCTAATAAACTTGTTTAAAATTTATTTGTGCACATTTTGTAAATTTTTGTTTTAAAATATGTAAAGATATATGAAGGCCGTAGTCAGAAAACAAGAACATAGTGAAGCATTAATGGAATACAGAGAAGCTGGAAACAAATTTGTATCAGGTGTCTCATGCCATGTTCTTATGATGTGTATCACTGAGGCTTACGGGAGAATTTTCAAGTCAACCTTATTTTTAAAACAAATATATAGTATTTACAAGGACCTCACACTAAAGCTAAATTTAGTGAATAGATTCACATCAGGGCCTCCTGAACACTACTCAGGTGCACACACACACGACCAGTGGCATTTAACTAAGCTTTTCCCAGAACAGGTCACTGAAGAAGTGGCAGTAGATCAGCATTTATGTGGCTGTGCCAGGACCGATAGTGATTTGGTTTAGCCTTCTTGAGATGAGAGAGTACAGACCACATCCATAGACAAAATGGGAGCCTAAAGCCCATCTCCAGTACACATAATCCTTGTCTTACTTCATCTGCATTTACGACCACAACAAAAACAAAAACACAAAATTTAATAAGCATAGTAATGAAAGAAAGAAACAGGACATTGGTAGGGTCAAAAGTTTCCAGAACTGACTACATTTTATGTATTTTTCACATTATTTACAATAATTTTATGTACGGAGACTGAATTTTTTGTGTTTGATTTACAGTGTTTATAGCCTAAATAAAAAAAAAAATGATGAAAATAATAATGTGACTTATGACCAATTTGACTTACAAACTGTTAGTCAGAATGGAACTTAGTCATATGTTTAGGAGACTGTATATTATTAGCACAGTAGTCAACTCAGCAATTGAACCTCCAACATTAATGGCCATAATTTGGGTGTTTTCTGTGGAAATACTGCATCTGGTTTGAAAGGATTAGACCCAGTCTTGATGACTTCTTGTCTGTGATGAATTAGAGCGATGCCTGAATGTACATGCCATGCTTTTGGTGTGCTTATGGCTGCAATACTGTGTACTTGTGGCTTTGAGAAAATCTTTGGTTGATGCACTCTAAAACAGTATAGCTGCTACTTAAGTTGCCATTGTCTGCGTCTTTGCTGTCTTATCTTTCCGTCAAATGCCTGCCTGTCTGCCTTTCTGCTGTCTCTCTTTCTCTCTCTCTCTCTCTCTCTCTCTCTCTCTCTCTCTCTCTCTCTCTCTCTCTCTCTCTCTCTCTCTCTCTCTCTCTCTCTCTCTCTCTCTCTCTCTCTCTCTCTCTCTCTCTCTCTCTCTCTCTTTCTATCTCTCTCTCTCTCTTTCTTCTTTCTTCTTTTTTTCTTTGACCACATTAATCAAGTCATGAGGTCAGATCCAAAAGTTAATAGACAGTATATAGTTTTAAAAGACAACTGTTTTCTAATCTGTATATTGAATTGATTGTCCAGGCATGCTTGATGTTAAATGTGTTGCTTAATGTTATCTAATATCAGTCAGAAATTACCATATGAGACATTTCTCTAGTTCTTTGGTAATTTCTTATTAATCTTCCCAGGTATTCTCAACATTTACCTTTGTTAGAACTATTTCTCTAGTTGTTTAGTAATTTCTTATTAATTCACCCAAGTACTTAACATTCACCTTTGACAGAACCATTTCTCTAGGTCTCTAGTAATGTCTGATAAATTTACTGAGGTTTTCCATACATTTAACTATGATAGAACCATTTTTCTAGTACTTAAGCAAATTCTGATTAAAATGCCTAGGTATTCCATACATCTTCCTATGTTAGAACCATTTCTCTAGTTTTTCAGTAATTTCTTATTTATCTGCCTATATATCCTAACAATGACCTATGATAGAACCATTTCTCTAGTTTTTTTTTTTTTAGAAATGTCTCATTAATCTGTCTAGGTTTTGTTTAAATCTACCTATGTTAGAACCATTTCTCTTTATCTCTAGAAGTTTCTCACTTATCTGCAGTTCTCAAATTATTATAAAGAGCCATTTCGCTAGTTCTCCAACCTGACAACTATGATAACTGTCTGTAGATATCTTCAACCTCACTGACTGAAGAGTTAACAGATTCATTAACTTTTTTTCTTCAAAAGGAAAATGGTGTGGTCGCTGCCAGAAAGGGAGATTTTATCTTTAGTACAAACCATGTGATTGAAGCAGTGACCAAAACACAGATGGTGGTGCAGAACAGTGTGGGCAAACCTCCAGAGGTTCAAATCTTGCCACAGTAAGTACTGCTCACTTTGTAGTTATTATTGCAGTTGTTGAGGTTTCAGCCAAATTGCTTGAAGAAAGAAGCGGGAAAAAACCCAGCAAATTTGTTTTCCTTTGTGACTGCATGTCAGTCCTCCAGGCGACTCAGAGCGATGAGACAACATGGACAGAGAACTGACCCACCAGCTAAACAGACTCGCAGAAAACAATCAGATAGTTCTCCGGTGGATCCAGGCTCACTGCTGCATACCAGAAATTGAGTTGGCAGACAGACTTTCTAAAAATGGAACAAAGGAGAAACAACACACCCATCCATTGTCATTACCAGAAATCAGAACACTTATCAAAGGAAAATACAAGAAATTGTGGAGAGAACAAATTAACAGTAAACATCCACAAGACCCCATCAGCAAACTCAACAGAAAGCAAATTAGAACAATTGTCCATCTATGAACAGAACACTGCGGGCTCAACTAACACATGCATACAATAAAGATTGTACAGTCCCCCCCAGAGTACCTGTCAAACAGGACCACAAACACCTGAGAACATTCTGCAGACCTGCCCACTCTACATACAACTTCAAAAAGACACCTGACCTCAAGAGCAAAGTGTACAGAGCAAGCTATGAGGACCATGAAGGACCTGCTACTGACATGCGAGTTCATAGAGGCAACCTATCTGATGGTCCGATCTAAGCATATGAAACCAAATGAAAAAGAAGAAGAAGAAGAGAGGTTTCAGCTTTATTGCTAATAGGTCATCCCACTGTTGCTCTAATCCTGTACCAGTATGAAATGCTCCTGACCGTTCCATTTAAAAACCGTGGAACCAACAATTAGTCCTGGCAAAATCAAGAAACTTGCATATGTAGTAAATGAATAAAAGGATTGCTAGAGGTGCCAAAACCAACAGTTGCCATTAAAATATGACAGAATATATTATGTTGTAGTGGAATGTGGATAGAGTAAGAGGTAAAGGTAGTCCTGTATGAGATACTGCTGTTATGATGTGAGCTCTTTGGCCTTGACATGTTTTCGGCCAGATATGTGTGGCAGTAGCATCCTTTCCTCATTACCTTTTATCTCTAGACATTTAACTTTTATTTTTTTTAAAATGGGTCTGCCACTGTGACTTTTAAAAGTAAAGAACCGTTGTCCACACCTTCAGAGATATTAGACTTGTAGGGATAGAACTTTGTTTTATAGACCAGTCAGCACTTGGTGGGTGATGTGGTTGGCATCACGCCGGCCACCTTTACTTCCCAGGACTGTACCTGGTACCCACTCACAGCTGGGTTGACCTGGGAGACAAGGTCATTTTTGAAAATGTCTGGCTCCCTGCCAGGCTGATCCGCAGGCAAGCATCTAGTTGCTACACCATGGAAGCCCCACTGTGACTTGTGTGGTTATGTAATTTTTAAGGTGCAAACCCCCCCCCCCCCCCTCTCTGTTTTTAAATCATTTGTTTGTACATATATTTCAGATATACACTTTTTTTAAAAAATTTGCTATTCAATTCATAATATTATTAATAATAATTATTATTGCAAAAATAAACCAATCTCCCATTGAGTGCCCCCCTCGCCCCCAGACCCCCAAAACCCTTAATGTTTCCTCTGTGGTGATGCACCTGTTTTATCTAAGTTATACCATTCACCTTTTTTAATTATTTGTAACCCTTTGAAAATAAAGTTTGTGTGTTCATTCTCTCATTTGTTCATTATACTATTCACCTTTTTTTTATTATACCATTCACTGTTTTCCCCATTATACCATTCACTTTTTTTCATTATACCTTTCATCTGTTTTTATTCTACCATTCACCTTTTTTATTTTGTCATTAACCATTTTTGTGACATACCATTCTTCTTTCATCATTATACTTTTCACCTTTTTTCATTATATTGTTCACTTTTTTCTTGGTATACCATTCACATTTTTGCATTAAACAATTCACTTTTTCTCATTTCACCTTTTCTCATTTATATTCCAGATTACACTTTTCATAATATTATTAATAATAATTATTATTGCAAAAATAAACCAATCTCCCATTGAGTGCCCCCCTCGCCCCCAGACCCAAAACCCTTAATGTTTCCTCTGTGGTGATGCACATGTTTTATCTAAGTTATACCATTCACCTTTTTTAATTATTTGTAACCCTTTGAAAATAAAGTTTGTGTGTTCATTCTCTCATTTGTTCATTATACTATTCACCTTTTTTTTTTATTATACCATTCACTGTTTTCCCCATTATACCATTCACTTTTTCTCATTATACCATTACCTTTTCTCATTGTACCATTCACCATTTCTCTTTGTACCATTCACCATTTCTCATTGTACCATCCATCTTTTTTCTTCACCAGCCTGAATGCAGAATTCAAGGGGTCAACTGTGGAAGTGTCCTTCAAGAAAACCCAGGGAGATGCGGCCAATGGAAGCGTGAAAATATCCAGAAAAGGAAACCGGTTAGACATCATTGAGTCATGATCTCTGGTGACATTTAAAAAAGTTTACAAATAAATCAAAAACCAGACTCAACATTTACGGTTAAGTTGCCATTTGGTCTGTTCAATCAAGGCAGTTAATTCGTGTAGCTTTTTTTTTAATTTTAAATTTACGGTTTGTAGTTCCTATCAGGCAATTAGAAGGGTTCATTAGAGGACAAATGCTTAACTTGTCTAGTACCAAGCAGGCGTGACTTCAGCTTTATTCTATACTAAGAATTTGTTACTTTGAGTTATGAAAGTTTCTATCTGAGGAATTAGAAGCAAACACTGAGGGAAAGAGTAGTTATTGAGAGGCCTTTTTAAAAATTTTTTTTTACATTTTCAAAATTAAGAAAAAGAAGCCGGCACTCACCACAAAGTATCTAAAAAAAAGGGTGTTGGTATCCAGCTCAAATATCTGTTACAAAAACACGGCCAAAAAATGAAAGCTTAAACAAAAATGTGCCAGAAATAAGCACTGGTAACAGGAAGTATAGTATTGGGACCAGGTGGGTGAGTGTAGCAGTTGAAAAAAAAAAGCGACTGGCTAAGTAGACTGGCTGACACTAGGCTCTCGTGTTTGAGTATTGGATGGAGAATTTTTTTCTGTTGAGGGCAAAAAAAAAATCCTCACCTGCACAGTCTGTCGGGACTGTGCTACCTTTAACCCTCTCCTCAGGCTTATGTGTCACTGTCTCCCCCTTTTTTTTTACACCACTAAAAATAGTATATAAATGAACAAAGAAATTGATTTGAAAGGGCCACAAATTGGGCATGCAGACCTGTCTTACATGCAGCCCTTTCAATCACTCATGTTTTAAACTGCACTTATATACGCACACACACACACACACACACACTCACTCACTCACACATGCATTCTTACACACACATATTCATACACTTACATAGACTCTCATAGTACCCATACAAATGCTGTCATAATACCCACACATCTGTACGCACATGTGAATACACACACTCATACTTACATACATACATCATATATACCCAATCATACACATGCAGACATACACATGTGCACATACACATATAGTTTTTAATACCCATACATACACACACACAGACACTCATAAATATTTACATACTTACACACACACACACTCATGCACCCACACACATTATACCTGCAGTAAAGATATCAACAATTAGGCAGGTAAAAAAGAATTCAGAAAAGTATATTATGTCACTTCAAACCAACAAACAGGTTGCTAGTTACTTGATAGTTAATTCAGTGTCTCAAAGTTTTTATCAGTCGCCCAAGAAGTAATCATCAACAAAACCCCCCCCCCCCCCCCCCCCCCCCCCACCTTCCTCCTTTCCCCCAAGGGACATAATTTACAGCAGAACTGGTCATTGGGAATACCAGATTTCTTAAGTATGTTGAGGTCAAAGGAAAAAAAAAAGCTAGAGATCACAGTATGTGATGGTTTGGGTCCAAAGACAATGGTTTGTCACACATAAAGTTGTCTTTGGAGCTGCAAGAGTTATTAAAAGGCAACAGAACTGTCTTGTGTAGGCCATTTTTAGATTATATTAACATGTTGATTTTAAATGTTTTTGCTTCTGATTTTGTAAAGTATTTATAAGGGAATGAATTGAACAGTTCTGTGCCTCCTGTAAAGTTTTTTCAGTTTAACTTTTGTATTGGATATAGTCAACTGAAGACATCTTTTGCCCTCAGAGGTTGTCTAGTTTGTTTCTGTGTGAAATGGCTCGCTTACTTTAGTGTGTGTGTGTGTGTAAGTTATGCTTGTGTTAAGTCAAAAAACGACTCAAGGTTGGGTTAACCTGGGAGCTGAGGTCAATTTTGAAGACAACCCGGCTCCACTAGAATTCGAACCCATGACATTTAGATCCTCAGGCAAGCATCTAGCCACTACACCAGCGACTCCCTTAAGGGACTGTTATGCCTATGCTATTGTATTTGTGTGAAACTTGAACAGCCACTTGACAAGCTGAGAAAGATCTAATGGTCATGAAAATTATGTTTCTGCGGAAATAAATGGATTGAGGAAGTGAGGATGACCATAATAAACCTTAAAATAGACATTGATGAGAAAGGCCAAAGGGGCTGGACTGGATATCCCCCTTTATATTCAATTGATTTTCACAGGATAGAATAGAAGTGAATCATGGACAGTTGGTAAATTAGTGAAAACTCATTTGGTAGCTGCGGAGATGTGGTTTTATAGACGAGTGATAGGACTACCCTGGACAGATAACAAGACTAATGCAGACATCTTGGAAAACACTGACTCACAAAGAGAACTGATTGCCCACATCAGAAAAAGACAATCTACATTCTTTGGTCATGTGATGAGAAGGAAACAACTGGAGTACATTAAGACATTTGGAAATTAGGAGAGGCAGAGGGAGATGCAGATGCACTCCAACTTTGAAGGAAGCCCACAGTTAGTCAGAATGTTAGTGGAGGAGGGGGGAGGGGGGCCGGGAGTCTATTCTTGTTTCCTTCCACATAGGGGGATAGTGTCTATTGTATCTTCACTACTTTAACTCCACACTTATAACTTTCATTCTGTTTCTACACTTACTGTATGTATAATTTCTAGTAAGATGCCAGTGCAAGTTTATTACCTTCGTTTCTTCTCCCCCTCTCCTCTTTTCTGATCTACCTCTCCACAATACTGGAGCCCAGAAGATGGTGCTGAGTGCCAGTCATCCGTAGTTATTTATCTTCATCAACCTGCAAATGGGTTACACTGCTACTATTCTTTGCTTCTCTTCTTTGGTCATAGTAACACAAGGGCAGCCTACCGTAGGGGAAGCCAGATTTTTTAAATTTGCTCTGATCAAATGTAGAAAGTGAAATAAAACATAGTTGCATGATGGTTGGGATCCTAGAAAATAAGGAAATCAGGCATCATACCTTCCAAAATAGCTTACCAATAATATACCAGGTAATTGAAAACTGCCATGCCAAATTTGAATTCACTATATTATGTTTGTTAAATCATATGAGAATTTTTATTTTTATTTTTGATTATACCAAGAAAAAGTGGATGTATTATACTACAATTACTGCATAATATTTAACAATGAGACCTTTTTATTGATTTGACTTTGGTGTTGTAATAAATGAGGAACATAGATCAGGTAGTCAGATTAAATTGATGTGGTAGGTGTTCTGTAGTGCCACTGAAGGCTTGTGCGAGAACCTAAAGGGCACGTGTGTGAGTTTTACACCAAAGAGAGCTAATCATACTGAACATTTAGTACTTTTAGGATAAGGATGTTTCACAGGGGGTTGCCAAAGTGAAGAATTAACCATGGTATAATAGCATGAAAACGATACTTTCCAGGTGGCAATATGCACAGTGGGATTACATTGGAGAAGCCAGATTTCTTTAGTTTGTTCTGACTAAATACTAAACATAAGAAATCATGTGATGCTATGAAGGGAAATCAAAGGATGGTGTCACTCACAGACTGTGATTGCTTGGGAGTGAGGGAGTAAATATGATGAGGAGATGGTGGTGGGGTAGATAAAAGACAAAAGGATTTGTCTTCTTACCCCACTCACCTTCTAGCTGTGTGATAGTTTTCCTCTTTTTTTCGGAGTTTTATGCACAGAGGAGCTCTTGGAGTTGTGGAACTTTGTTATTGACAAAGACTGATTAAAATTGTGCTACTCAGGTTCAGGAGGGTAGTGAAGCAATCAGGAAACATAAACATTTTGAATAAAGAGACAGAAGCTGGCAAATGTATATGAAATAAAAGATACACATATAATTGAAATACTCACAGAAAGAGTCTTGACAGAATGTTGAGAAATAAATGTAAACTATAAGGTGGAACTATAGTTAAAAGGAGATACCAAAAACAGACAAAAATTGTCTTGAAATATGAGATAGAGGGTGACAAATGTAAATTAAACAAGAAAATGGTAGTGTAGTAAACAGTATAATGTCAGTAATTTTGTGTTTAGAGTTTGTAAGGCAGAAAAACTAAAGAAACACTTCATAGTAGAGTTAAGTTTATTTAAGAATAGAAAAACAATTAGAGACAGTTGTGTAAATAGATGGACGGAGAAAGTCTGGTATGGATGGAGAAATAGACTGATGGAGAAAGTTTGGTAAATATGGGGATAGAGAAAGACTAGTGTTACCTTTGGATGAATTGAGTTTGGTAAATAGATGTTTAGGCAAAGTTTGGTAAATAGATTTATAGATAAACATTTGTATATATTTTGATGGAGAAAGTTTGATAATAGAGGATTAGGGAGAGGTTGGTAAATAGATCTTCTTCTAAACTCCTGGAATGCCTAAGGGCGGGAAGAGATCTCTGTAACAGGCCCTTCTGCTTGGCACAAAGTACTTTTCAGTATCTCTGATATTTCTGTAGTCCATCTTCTGTGTGGTCGACCTCTGGGTCTGTTACCGTTGTTCCTAAATGACATTGCTCACTGTGGTGCCATGGAAAATAGATGGATAGAGAAAAATTAGCAAATAGTTACACTGGAAAAATTTTTTAAAATAGGTTAATAAAACTGATTTCAAGAAGAGATAATTAGTTATAATTTAGCAACACAGGTGTGAAAAGTAGTGGAGCAACCAAGAAATATTTAGTTTTAAAATAAGTTGATGAAACGAGACCTATATTTAATTATTTAAAAAATACAATAAAATAAAACATAACAACCAAGCAAGCTTTACAAAAAACGCAGCTAAAAATAGTTATTAAAAATATTTATGGAAGAATAAATGAAAAGGCATGGGGTATAACTGAATTAGAAAGTTCAAAGTTGACTCGAATGTTTTTAGTATTTTGTTGCATATTTTCTATTGCATTGCCTTTTATGAGCCTACCTTACAACTAGCATTATTTCAGGACACCAATGCAAATCTTTCTCTTTGTTTACTAATTGCAGCTAAGATGTGCATTTACTGGTTTCTGTATTGCCAGTTTTCAGACAGTCTGTTTTTGTACTGATTACATGACATTGTTGTGTTTTGCTACCTGTAATCTTGACTCAATATGCAGAATTATTTACTTATATATGTACTTTGGTCATATCATTGTATGCATGAGATCTGAACGTATTGTCCACTTATTTATGATTGTATTATATGCTTTCCATATGTACCTGATTTGTCATTATAACACTGTAAGTTTTTGTTACTGTGTCCGTGCCATGGATAGGGTGAAGCATGAAGTTTTGGTTCACTTGAAGAATATTTTTAATTCTTTCACCCCTGTGACCCTAAAAAAAACATCACCATGAGCCTGTAACCTGGAATGCAAGAATTCATTTTAGAAAAAAAAAAATAACCTTTAAAATATCAAACACTTTACATGTGACCAGACCCACACACAAAAATTACAAGTAATTGATTTACAGACCTCCAGATTAAAAAAAAAAATATATACTATGCCTGGGAAAGAGAAAAAAAATTAATAAAAATGATTTCTTTAAAGAATTAACTGGCTTATATTCTTTGAGCATTGAATAACAGTTTTAGCGTGACAGTTACTAAACCCTGCAACTCGGTTGCCCTACACAAGGGTTATTCAGCTGAGTTTACTTAGCCGCCACAATTTTTAAATAGGGTATCGTGGCCGAAAACAAGTTGAAATAGAGTATCATCGCAGGCCAGAGACCTGAGCCCTGGCATAGAAATATTATAGTACACTGCAACTGTCAATGATCCACAGGCCAATTTGCCTCCGCGGGCCAAATCAGACACACAGGTCGTCAGTTGAATACCCCTACCATAGACTATTAGGCCAAATATAACATCATAATTTCTATAAATAAAGCCAGTTTTTTTTTTAAAACAATAAAACCTGTCTAAATGCTATTTTTAGTAAATGCAGTCATTCTCGATCCTGCTAAAAATTTGTGCAAGCACTAAAGAAGTCGTTTCTGTTAACTGTTTCTCATAAACTGGTCACTTTAGTGAACCTCAAACACGGCTGTTACGGGGTAATGGCAACAACCAGATGTGCCAGGTTTGGGGCCTCTCTTGAGGTCATGGTTAAAGGCCCCAAGTTTGTTATGTATAAACTGAAGTCTTCTAACCGTCTGTGAGATGACCAGTAATGGTTTTTCTAAGATGAGATCTGAATGTATTGTCCACTTAATTATGGTTCTGTTATATAATTCTTGCAAACAGTTTTATGTTGAACTTGACAACATTGGGAACATTGTACTGTTAAAAAAGCAATGACAAACTATTAGACATGAAATTTCCAAGTAAAAGCACGCAACAGCTAAACAAAAATTGCTGGGGTTTGTTTGTGATGTTCTGAAGGGGATATTTCTTAAAGAGGACATATCTTGAAGAGGACATGTCCTGAGGACGACAGGTAACTAACTGACTGAGCAGTTTTGTAAGTACATGAGTTGTAGTGGATAAAGCTGAAGGCCTTGTAACTGTGACCATATCTTGGCTGTGGTGAGGTATAAAGAAGTTGTTCACTTGAAGCAGCTATTAAAGACTGCATGATTGTCATGTATACAACTGTAAGGCCTTGTAACTGTGACCGTGTCTTGGCTGGGATGAGGTATGAAGAAGTTGTTCACTTGAAGCAGATATTAAAGACACCATGTTTGTCATATATACAGCGGTAAGGTCTTAAAACTGTGACTGTTTCTTGGCTGGAGTGAGGTATAAAGAAGTTGTTCACTTGAAGCAGATATTAAAGACTGCATGTTTGACATGTATACAGCTGTAAGGTCTTGTAACTGTGTTCCTGCCATGGCTGGGATGAGTAAGCCATAGGGTACACATGGGGGGACTGTATTAAAGACTTCCTGTTTTTCATGTACTCAGCAGAAAAGTCTTGTAACTGTGTTCATACCATGGCTGGGGTGAAGTGTGCAGTGGTTGTTCAGTTGGAGGATAACATTAAAAGCTCCACATTTGTCATATCACTATCATGTTCTATTTCTTTGTTTTTCATTTAGTTGCTTTATTTTAGTTTCTGTTCTTATTTTTGTTCATCTTTTTGTGTACTTCATCCATTTACCTGGATGTATTTTGAGAAATGAGTATTCTTCTTGTTCTTGTTCACTGGTTGTAAACTCCGGCATAAGTTCTGGTTGTTCATCTACGTGTGAACTGTAATTTTGTTCCAGAATTTGGGGTTTGTGTGCACATCTGTTGACAGATCTGGCTTACTTGTATGCAGTGCAACTAAGAAGGAGAATCCCTGACTAGTGGCTTTTTATGTCAGAAGCAAAAATCCAACCACAGCCTCCAGTCTCTTATGACTGTACTAACCATCATTATCATCAGTTTCCACTTCTGCCATTAAGCGTTGTCTGGAGGAACAGTTTGCGATCCATTGCTTGATGGGCAGCAATGGCCATTGTCTTTCTGTGTCAATGTAAAAGCTCTTTGTCATCAATCCATCTTCTCCCAGGACGGCCTCTTGCTTTCACTTGAGATCCTTTCATGTGTAGCGCCTGTATAGGTAGTCGTTCTGGCTGCATTCTTACTAAATGACCAAACCATTTTTCT
Organism: Candidula unifasciata; assembly: GCA_905116865.2. Lineage (NCBI taxonomy): Eukaryota > Metazoa > Mollusca > Gastropoda > Stylommatophora > Geomitridae > Candidula > Candidula unifasciata. The sequence goes on from CAJHNH020005368.1 coordinate 450,086, forward strand.
TCTGTTTCTCCGTGAATTCGCTGAATGTTGTTGTTCCTACAGTCTGTCTGATTATATCATTTCTAACTTTCTCTCAGATAGTTAAGTTGGCGGCTTTTCTCAGGCATCTCATTTCACAGGTGTTCATTTTACGTAGGTTAGCATTTGAAAATGTCCAGTCCAGGCTGGCACTCGGAACACATTGTTGGTATGAATATGCTGTTTATAATCTGTTTCTTGGTTCTCACATTTATGTTTGGATGTCTCAATAACGGTGGCAGTTGACTTATAAGTTCACTGGCTCGTTGGCATCTTGTTTCTGTTTCCCAATCTATTCTTCCATCCTCCAAGAATATACTTCCTAGATTTTTAAATTCTTTAACTTGCTGCTTCAGACAGGTACTAACCATATGGCCCTAAATCCTCAGGTGCAAGACCTCCTGTGCTTCACTGCCATAACAAGTGGTACATCAAGGCAGTAAAGACCATAGATGTTAATTAATTGACAGGTTTTCCTCATTGTACATCAAACCATTCAGCCAGGTGTCTTCATCGTTCGCTTCCTGCATAGTGCTTTTGTTTCGCCACACCTAATTATACTTGGTATTCTTGAATTCTGACCATGACTGTGGATTCACAGTCCTAACTTGGTTCTCAGAAACATTTTACTACTCGTAGAGCATTCAGAATATCAGCATGGTCTGTAACTTGCTCCCCTCTCACAGCAGCCTTATCAGCAAACCTATCAGGTTGTTAATTCACTTAAACACCTGCATGCTATGCTCGACCACCTCTGAGACAACAACCACGGTCTTCAGACCCCACCCTCTCTATCTTTCTCTGAATAGTCATTGAGCAGACCACAGATGTGAAAAGACTGAACAAATGGAACCTCATATATAACCAGTCACAAACATTGCATTAACAAGTGTATCATTTATATCTATGTGCTTGATTTCTACTGGGGCTATTTAACTTTTTGCTACATCTTGTGTCATTTTGAACTGTTCTAAAGTTGTAGTAATGCATATTGCAGTTCTCATTGGTTTGTTCATTTTCTTTAGATGACATATGTATATACATATTTCCTATATGGCTCTGAAATTTGGAATACAACTAAAAGAAGTTTGAGGTTTAACAGCGGATCAACATTGTGGCACAGGGGTAGTAACCCATAAGTGCTCCATTCTTTGTCTAACTCAAGTCTGAGCATGAAATTGAAGTTTGAGGTTTTGAACAGCGGATCAACATCATGGCACATGGGTAGTAACCCATAAGTATTCCGTTCTCCTTCTAACTCAAGTCTGAGTCAGAAGAATCTCAGCACAGTGCACAGGCTCTGTAGCACCGGCGAGGATCCTGAAATACTTTAGGTAGATTTTCAACTCCAAATTTTGCCCGGGCAGTGTCGTTAGGCTACTCTTTTTTATTTCCAACTGCCAAGGGATTTTTTTATGTGCACAACAATGCACACGGGTGTCTGATCTGACTACCCAGAGACCAGGGGGAATTACTAGAAGTCCAAGTCCACATGAAAAAATTTCCATCCCTTACCGGGGATTGAACTCGGAACCTCTAGCACTCGAGGTGGACACCATGCCTCGAGACCACGCAGTCCGCATAACTAAAAGAGATGAAACTGATAAAAATGAATTTTGTTTCACAGCCAATCTTTGGACTCGTTAAAGATGCACACAGTGGATATTGAAGAGCAGGAAGCAACAATGAAATTCATAATCTGTTGAAACCACCACTAATTACTGACATCATAAGGGGTTATAGTCTGCAGTAACTGGGGCATTTAGAGACAGTGACAGAGAGATAAGCTAGGTACTTAAAAAGAATAGGGGTAGGCCACGAGGCAGACCAAGAAGACGGTGCAGAGATGGATAGAGGTGAGTTATGTCTGAAAACGCTGGTTGATGTAATCGGTCACAGGCAGACCTGAACACTATTGGAGTCATTAACTGGAAAGGGAAGGCCAGCGACAGAGACGAGTGAAGGTCAGTGATATCTGCAGCAACGAACCTCAAGGGCTCATTATGCCGAAGAAGAAGAAGGAGATGGATGTAATCTTGTCCTAAGAAGAAGGAGATGGATAAATAAACTGTTGTCCTAAGAAGAAGGAGATGGATGTACTGTTGTCCTTAGATAAGGCATGTATGTATTGTTTTCTGTAAATGCATATCAGTGTGGACCAAACAAGGTGAGCTTTCATGTTATTTCTGTATGCAACAATATGCATTTTCTACGCAGTGAGTTTTCTGCATGTTCTTCTATGTGTACTTCATACAACTTGATTTGATCTGTTCTTGTGCCAATATATATACTGTTTTGTTAACTTGACCTCTGCGTTTTTTTAGTTTGTTTGAAGATAGAAAGAAGGTTTGCTGTGAAAAGGAAAGGAAGACCATGAAATAGAGAGGGCCCAGTTTATGAGAGCGTGAGCTAAAAAAAAAATGGAGAATGATGCCACAAAAAAGGTTTTATTAGCATATAGTATCTTGAGTTCAAACATGAGTGTGTTTTTGTTTTGTCAGCTGATGGAGGCTTGTGAACACAGTATCCTTTATAATTATTTGAGATTGTGTGAACATTGTTCCATACATTTTACACACATGTCAGTTACCCTGTCTGTGTTCCATACATTTTACACACATGTCAGTTACCCTGTCTGTGTTCCATACATTTTACACACATGTCAGTTACCCTGTCTGTGTTCCATACATTTTACACACATGTCAGTTACCCTGTCTGTGTTCCATACATTTTACACACATGTCAGTTACCCTGTCTGTGTTCCATACATTTTACACACATGTCAGTTCCCCTGTCTGTGTTCCATACATTTTACACACATGTCAGTTACCCTGTCTGATGCCAATCTTGTTACATGGTCAAATCATTTCTTCTTCTTCTTCGCGTTCACCAGCTGTACACTCTGGCGTAAAGTTCTGGTTTTTCGTCCACTTCTGGACTACAGTTCTGCTCCAGAACCTGAGTGTTGCGTGTGCATCAGTTTTACAGATCTGATTCAATTGAATGCAGACTGCTGGTTCCCTGCCTCTCAGGCAGATGCACTCCGACTTCAAAGGAAGCTCCCCAGTTAGTCGACTCTTACGACATGCTTTTGGGGAGGCAGTGGGTCTATTCTTGTTTTCCCTACAATAGGGCCCCGGAACCCACACGGGGGGTCAAATCATTTGATTTGTTGTCTATAAAGTTCAGTATTGGTTCTGTGCCAACTCTCCCTCCTGTTATCATTGTTCCTAAGTCGATCTTTCCTCCTTACACCTAGCATAGTCCGTAAACCTTTCATTTTTGTGTTGACTATCTTCCTTCTGTCTTCTGAAGTCAGTGTCCATGTTTGAAATTGGTACTTTAGCATTAGTAAGAATATTGTGTTGAGCAGGGTTCTTTCAGTGTTCATATTCACATACATCCATTTCATAATTGGTGCCATTTGGCCTAAATCTTTATTGGCTTTATTGCATCTTTGCTGGATTTCTTTATTAATTCTTTTGTCTTCTTAAAAATCCTCCGCCTGCTTCAACTGACGTTTATTAGTTTTGATATTGGTGGTCCTTCCTTTTCTGGAGAATGTCTCCACTATTGTTTTGTTTACGTTGATCTTCATTTTGTAGTTGTCACATTCTGAGTGGAGTCTATTAATTTGGTCTTGTAGTGGTCCTGCTATTGGTGCTATGATCGCCTGGTCATCAAGGAGTTGAGCTTGATAAAGCATGGCTATGCTGTCTTTGAGGTAAAGAGAGGAGATATTAAAATCAACTTCTTATGAGAACAAACAGTACAGATATCTTGGACTGACCGCTGCAGCCGAGGACTGAGCACTCATGAGAATGCCCATTATGTAAAGACGTTGCCTGAGATAACATTATTCTTAATCACAAATGTAGGGACTAAGAAGAAAAACATGGGGAAGGGGAGGGGTGGAGATGCTGTTGTTGATCACGGCAGTTGCATAAATCTAGTGACCTTTTGTGCCACTGTATGTCACATAGGGTTGACAGTCTATTTATCAGTTGCCGTTGTATCCTGTGCAATTAGCTCGATATGGATGGAATTAGTCCAGCACCTTTGGCCTCTTTTATCATTGTTCACATCAGGGTTTCTCTTGGATGTCTCCATTTCCTCAGTCCCTCTATTTCCCATTTCAGTACCTGTTTGGTGATTCTCTTTTATTTCTTTTCAGAATGAGCCTGTCTGTATATTTCACTGCATGTTCACTTCTAGAATATCGCTATTCTTAATGGTTCGTGATATTATTAATTTTCTACAAAATTATCACATCAGAAATGGTAAGCCTGCTTTCTTTTGACTTTTGAGAAAATTAATATTTGTGTACATAATGCAACGAGAAAATGGGGGGGGGGGGGGGGGGGATGGGGGGGGGGGGAGAAGGACAGGAACAAACAAACAAACTTATATTTTCAAAGGGTCACAAATTGGGCCTGTTGTATTTTATCAATAAAGCATGTTATATTCATATAGTAATATGCATATTATGAACATAAAAAACACACACACCCACACACACACACACACAAAGCAAAGTTTATTTTCAGAGGCCTGTCTAACATTTTGCCCTTCCAGTCTCATTTTTATCATCATCATCATCACCCCCTGCGTTGGGTCACCAGTTTCTGTTGACTGTCTGATCAGCCCTCTCCACATTTGGCGGCCAGGTGCGGTGGACTTCGTGGTAGCATGCCTGAGGCCTGTCTAGTCAGTCAGGTTCTTTGGTCTGCCTCTTCTCCTCTTTCCCTCTACTGAGACTTGCAGTATTTTGTCTCATTTCCAGCATACCGTTATCATTCATAAATCATTTTATAGATAATAACAAACATTTTCAGCCACAACTAAATCATAGGTTACACACGTTTGAATGTGCTCTAATTAAATCTGCATTATTCAATAAAAAGAAAATGTAGTATACTAATAAATCTAATTCAAAAATTTTATAAATCTTATTGGAGGCATAACAGAGAACATGTGACACTTTCAGAAAAAGCTTGCAATAGATCCTGTAAAAACAGTATTTGGCTGTTCGTTTAACAGAAGGCGAGAGTTAATTGAATAAGCTTATTAATAACTACAGTATAACCTTGGCTGCTAGGTCGACCCAGTCTTGACTGGGTACCAGGTGCAATCCTGAGATGTAAAGGCGGTCGGCCTGATGTGGACTTCATCACCCACTGCGTGCTGTTTAGTCTATAAAAAATATAGGTCTAGCCCAATATGCCTAAAGGCATAAGGTCTTTTTTATTTTTAATTATTACAGTGGAGACAGCTAAATACCATCTCGGATGTCACAAATTTCTGTTGTGAAGAACAATTTGTTTCTCCCCAGCAGTTTTTCTTGCTTAAATACTTATCTTGATTAGAGGAATTTCTGATAAGAAGAACTATTTTGGGGGGTCCCTGGTGAGTCTATATTGTATAGATGAAATCTTCATCCAAACCTCATTATCAAAGTCATATCTGGGCATTGACTACAGAATACGAAAGAGAACTGACCACCTGGGGAAACATTTGTTAAAAACTGTGAAACAAAACATAGAAATCATGTGAGAAACGAAAAATATTACAAGAACTACTGTAACAACAGCTATAATAATATTCATTGAAAAACGAAGATTGAAACGATTTGGCCATTTAATTAGAATAAATTCAATGATGTCGGACACAAGAGCATTGAACAACATACATTTATCAAGAGGCAGGAGGACGACTAAGAAGAATATGGATCCAAAGAGTCACGATAGTTTGAGACTCCACCACATCCCAACACATCGGGTATCCTAGCGTGCGGTAGCTCTTATGCTGACCATGTTAACCTGCGTCGCGCTCAAAGCAAAAATCTCTTACGACTTCAATTGTAACTTTTCTGGCTACTTCTGCAGCTTTTCTAAGACATCTGACTGACTAACACCAATAGCAGTACATAAGAATATTTTTTTTTTTTTTTAATTTTTTTAAAATTTTTTTTTGTTGTTGAAATTTATCTTTTAATTCAAGAGATGAGACAGGCATGTTTCACATTTTTCGAAACAATCTTTGCAGTCTTGTCTGATACCAATGCCAAAACATGTTTTAATATCTGAGACGTTGCTACATTATGAGAGGGAAAACAAAAAAGGAACTTGTGACAACTGGACAAATAAGATTCCCCCAAAAAAGTGCCAGTAGACGACATGATGCCTGCTGTTGCAGAATGCAGTCAAACTATTATTTCCCATCTCAAATGAACGTTGGCTGCAATGGAATTTCCACATGCTCTTTCACCATGGATGTACTCTCTCCATCTCTAGACCCTCTCATCTGTATCGCTGTCTGCCTCTTTCTCATTTGCCTTTAACTTTTCCCGTTAGCACGGTTTTTACTAAAAATGCTATGTCTTTTACTATGGCCAAAATATATTTCATCTTATCTCCTTTCTTTCCTTCAGCAACTCTTATAATTCCTAGCCTTGTCATAACTACTGTATCTGATTAGTTTTGTTTCCATCAAATACGACCCATTCTTCTGTACATCTACTAAGACTCAATAAAATGTTCTAACTGTTGATCACTGTCAAGGACCAGATATGAGACCACCCATGCAAGTTGGCAAAATGCATTATGATGATCATAAATGGGGAAATAATGGATGTCAACTACTCATAAATACTCCCCCACCTGAATACAGAATGTGCTTTTCAAATCCTGTCATTTTGATTACACAAGATTTATTAAACCCCAACCTCTTGGACCAAAAAAAAAACTTCTGCAGTGTGTAGAGTTTCTGCCATAAACAACTTCCCGAGGCTGGAAGCTGCAAACTCGCACACCTGTTTGCAGTAGTTGTCCATCTACCCAGCCACGAGTGTACAGTTCAAGCGCTGGGGTGTCGGCAGTGGCTTGAATAACTTGTTAATGTCCTCTTCTGGCAGAGGCGGCTCTCCTCGCTGCTTCCGCTGGGCTTATTCTTATTCCCTCTTCGCAAGGTACTGCTGTTTCATCTGTTGCTGTTTGAAATTATTTCTCTGGAAGTTGAGATACTTGTTAGTGTCCGTTGCAACGTCATCCACACACTCCATTAACTGACGCAGGTTCTTCTCTAGCACAGAGCTGGTGCCCAGGTCAAGAGGTGAAAATTTCTTCTCTTTCCTGGTTTTCTCAGACAGATCACAGAGCAAAGCATTCACCAGGTGAGAGTTTCTCAGAACCACTGGGATCTCTTGGAACATGGTCTCAAAGTTGATGTTATGTTTTGTCATGTTCTCCAGTGTGAAGTCATTCTCCTTGTAGAACTTCATCATTTCCGGTGTCAGACGGTAGGCTTTCAATGAAAGGAACCCCTGAGTAGTGCGCAATGGATCATAAATAAGTACAACAGATTCTTCTATAGAATGCTGATAGCAGAGCACGATTTATAAACGATCCAAAATAGGTGCTTTGGTACCAGCCGACATGCAAATGATCCACATTAACATGGCGGAGATTTCTCATCATTTCCATCTGGTATTGAACAGACACTGCATCACAGTCTTCATCTTCACCTTGCTTGGGAAATGGGAAACAATTTGTAATCTCATGCCTGTTGTCGACGACAAGACCAAGCAGACCACCCTGCATCAAGTCTGTGCCGCCAGCTCCTTCCTCATGGCTGTGCTTGATAATCTTCAATGCCACCAGACCATCGATAGACTTCACTCAGAATGAGGCAGATACAAAATAAAGCGTAGACAAAACAGAAGTGAAGACATTCTCTAAACAAGGAAGGACCACCAATAACAAAACAGAAGTGAAGAGATTCTCTAAACAAGGAAGGACCACCAATATCAAACTGATGAAAGCCATTCCTAATTTTCAATCACTACTAATTTTCTGTGTGGTTTGGGGTGGGCCACTATCCCTGGGACTTGTAGTATAGGATGGGAATGAATATGTTTTTTATGATACGTTTCTTTTGATTTGATTGGAATTGTCTTATGCTGTAAGGGGGGAGCTGTTATAAAATTATTCTAATACTGCGTCCCCATGTCAGACTCATTTATTTTTTTTGCTTTTTAAAGCCCCACCCTGTCTATTGCCGGGAGGCCCTAATAAAACCCAATCTATGAGTTACACAGGGTTTCTGGCACCTGTCCCCGGGTGACCCTCATCCGAGTTGTGGCACTTTGTGTCACAGAGTGTTTATTGCTCGATATGATGTTCTAGTGGCATTGAACGTCAGTTTAATAAACAGAATTAGCAGTGGATGCGGTATTCATTGCACAAATGGGGGTGAGTCTGCAGTAAGCAACAGAGGTAACCGTAAATGAGATGACGATATACACAGAAGGTATTACATTTGCAGTGAACTACTTGTTTTTGGAAACGATTTGATTTCCATTAAGAGGAAATAACTCGTCTTTTTACCAGTTTTAAAAATGCCAATATTTCGGCCCATCCTAGATTTTCAACAAAGGGAAGTAACAAAATTAATTCCCGCAGAACTGTCACACAGGTAAAGCTGGTGTCTTCTAGAACGTACTGTCAGAGCATGCTTCAAATACACTGAGCCAGTTTCAACAAGGAATGGCGCGTTTTTTTCCTCTAACCTCCTTTATTTTTCATATTTTTCCAGGAATTGCTTTCTCACTGTGGTTTTTCTGTTTCCTCTGCCTATTTTCGTTTTTGGTTTTGATGGTTCTTGTTGTTATTCTTCTTACTATTGCTGCTGCTGGTATGATGACGACAATAGCAACAACTACTACTGCAACTACTGCTCCTACTACAGCTGTTGCTGCTGCTGCTTCTGTTGCTGCTACTACTACTACTGGTGTTACTACAACTGCTACTACTGGTGCTACTACAACTACTAATGCTGCTGCTGCTGCTGCTACTACTATTACTACTACAACTGCTACTGTTGCTGCTGCTGCTACTACTATTACTACTACTGGTGCTTCTACTACTACTACTATTACTACTACTGGTGCTTCTACTACTACTACTACTACTACTACTACTACTACTACTACTACTACTACTACTACTACTACTACTACTACTACTACTACTACTACTACTACTACTACTACTCGGAAAATTCATAGTCGTTGGAGTGGTAGTAATCTGGCTTTAATTTTCGTTTAAAAAATAATAGCAGCAGCAGTAGTATTTATAGCAGCATAGCCAATGTATTGCAAAAGTAGTAGTGCTAGTAGTAGTGCTAGTAGTAGTGCTAGTAGTAGTGCTAGTAGTAGTGCTAGTAGTAGTGCTAGTAGTAGTGCTAGTAGTAGTGCTAGTAGTAGTGCTAGTAGTAGTGCTAGTAGTAGTGCTAGTAGTAGTGTAGTATTTTTGTTGTAAATGCAACAGCTTTTGTAACAGAAGTAGTAGATCAGTAGTAGTAGTAGTGTTGGAATAGTAGTTGTAGAAGCAGCAATAACTGCTATAATAATAGCAGCAGTAGCAGTATTGACAGCAGCACTGATACTAGGCGAAAAAGTGGTAGTATTAGTAGTAATTTAGAATTTTTGTAGTAAACGCAGTTGAAGCCGTAGTCGTAGTAGCAGTAATAGTAGATAGTGTTGGAGCAGCAGCAGCTACAACAGTAGTAGCAGCAGCAGCAGCAGCAACAGTAGCAATGATAACAGCAAGCCTACTAGGTGTAAAATGGTGGTGGTGGTGGTAGTAGTAGTAGTAGTACACCATCCGCGAAAAACATCCGGAAGCTCAAAGAGCCACTATTCGGATTAGAATTAACTCAGGTACAAATCCCGTACAACCTATAACAAACTTATATTAGGACACCCTGCTGTTGTCAAGTAACCTGTCTATATGTATGTATGTAAATTATACCCCACAGGACATCACACTAAGTGATAAACACCCAGCGACGCAAAGTGCCACCATGTGGATGAGGATCACCAGTGGGGAAGTTCAAGAAACCCCATTCAGCCGTTAAGATATATTTAAGGACCAGCTATATTCAGGGTCTCCGACAAAAACCATCGTGGGCTGTAATGATAGGAGGACTGATAAGGTACCGATCTGGAAAAGATTGAGTAGCGAATATAATAGTAGGTGTTGTAAGAAGCAGGAGTAGGGAAGAAATCGAAAAATAAAAAAGAGAAGAAGAAGGAGGAGGAGGAGGAGGAGGAAGAAAAGGGTTGTGGTTATTTCTTGGAAAGGGAACACTTGTAGGAACTATACATGTATGACATATCTGCTAGAATTAATGTTGTTATTTCCCTTTGTGAAAATCAGGGATGGGCTGAAATATCGGCATTTTTTCAACTGGTAGAAACACAGTTACTTCCTCTTGACAAAAACCAAAAGTGGAGCCGAATTACGCGATGTTTCTGTAGTTATAGGGACAATAATCTTGAGGCCCCTGCACTGATGGTTAGGGAGATGAGGCCCATGCTAATCGTGACTGCCTATGTATTAAGAGAGGTCTCGCTGTGCAGATAAATCAGTGGTCTCCAACCAGAGGGGCGGCAGAGAGTTTGAAGAGGAAAGAGGAGGGGCTTAATACAGTCTTGGACCTAAGTGCATTTGTACTTGCTATAATAAGGACCTTCAGCTGTAACAGCCACGAGAACAAAACAGCGATGCCAGCTTGATGTGGAGAGTGATCTTCGTTACAACTTGTCCAATATCAGACCAACAAATAGCAAATATCATCAAATTAAAACAGTATCAATTGTTGCATTGATATTTACACACTAAATTACCAGTTGCTGGTGATCGTTTCTTGTGTTATTTGACACTTCGAATTATGCGAGTTTTTCCTTCCAAGTTTGTTTTGACAGTACTTGGGATTTTTTATTTTTTATCCACCACTTTTTAATCACATTTTGTTTCGTTATGGAAGAGAGTTTCTCACCACATACTCAAGGAAGAGCCACGTGGAAAGGGAAAAGATCAATGCAGTAAACAGAATTAGAAATTGATAAGGTATTTACTGCACAAATGGTAGTGAGTTTGCAGTAAGCAACTGAAGCAACAGATGGTCAGATTTCCGAACCAATACACAAATAAGGCAAGAATCCAGGCAAGAGTATGTGTCTAATTTTATACGAAAACGCCGATGGAACTATGTTGGCCACGCCCTTAAAATGGATAAATCAAGACTTCCTTACCAAGCCCTCGTTTGGACACCACAGGGGAAAAGATCTCGTGGAAGACCAAGGGAAACCCTACGTAGAACCATCATCAGGGAAGGCTCCCTCATGGGCCACTCAAACATCCAAGACCTACAGCAGATTGCAACAAACCGCCATGCATGGAGAGTCATGACCTCTGCTCTATGTGCCGCACTCGACACAAGAGGACAGACTAACTAACTAACTAACTAACTAACTAACTAACTAACTGAAGTAACCATAGGTAAGGTGACGACGTACATTAAAAGCATCAAATATGCAGTAAACAACCTTTTTTTGGAGGTTTGAATTTCCACCAGGAGGAAGTAACTGTGTTGTTACCAGTTGAAAAAATTCCGATATTTCGGCCCATCCCCGATTTTAACAAAGGGAAGTAAGAACGTTAATTCCCACAGAACTGTCACACAGGTAAAGTTGGTGTCTCCTAGAACGTACTGTCAGACACTCCGTCAAGCACACTGAACCAGTTTCAACAATGAATAGCGCGTATTCCTTCTTTCACCCCCTTTACTTTTCATGATTTTTCCAGGGATTGCTTTCTCGCTGTGGTTCTTCTGTTTCTTCTTTTTATTTTCGTTTTTGTTTTAATGGTTCTTGTTGTTCTTCTTTTTGTTCTTGTAGTTATTCTTCTTCTTACTATTGCTGCTGGTACGACGACGACAATAGCAACTATTACTACTACTACTGCTGCTGCTGCTGCTGCTACTGCAGCTACTGCTACTAAAACAGCTACTGCAGCTACTGCTCTAATACTACTGCTGCTACTGCTCTAATACTACTGCAGCTACTGCTCTAATACTACTGCTGCTACTGCTCTAATACTACTGCAGCTACTGCTCTAATACTACTGCAGCTACTGCTCTAATACTACTGCTGCTACTGCTCTAATACTACTGCAGCTACTGCTCTAATACTACTGCAGCTACTGCTCTAATACTACTGCTGCTACTGCTCTAATACTACTGCTGCTACTGCTCTAATACTACTGCTGCTACTGCTCTAATACTACTGATGCTACTGCTCTAATACTACTGCTGCTACTGCTCTAATACTACTGCAGCTACTGCTCTAATACTACTGCTGCTACTGCTCTAATACTACTGCTGCTACTGCTCTAATACTACTGCTGCTACTGCTCTAATACTACTGCAGCTACTGCTCTAATACTACTGCTGCTACTACTGCTCTAATACTACTGCTGCTACTGCTCTAATACTACTGCTGCTACTGCTCTAATACTACTGCTGCTACTGCTCTAATACTACTGCTGCTACTGCTCTAATACTACTGCTGCTACTGCTCTAATACTACTGCTGCTACTGCTCTAATACTACTGCAGCTACTGCTCTAATACTAATGCTGCTACTGCTCTAATACTACTGCTGCTACTGCTCTAATACTACTGCTGCTACTGCTCTAATACTACTGCTTCTACTGCTCTAATACTACTGCTGCTACTGCTCTAATACTACTGCTTCTACTGCTCTAATACTACTGCTTCTACTGCTCTAATACTACTGCAGCTACTGCTCTAATACTACTGCAGCTACTGCTCTAATACTACTGCTGCTACTGCTCTAATACTACTGCTGCTACTGCTCTAATACTACTGCTGCTACTGCTCTAATACTACTGCTGCTACTGCTCTAATACTACTGCTGCTACTGCTCTAATACTACTGCTGCTACTGCTCTAATACTACTGCAGCTACTGCTCTAATACTACTGCTGCTACTGCTCTAATACTACTGCTGCTACTGCTCTAATACTACTGCTGCTACTGCTCTAATACTACTGCTGCTACTGCTCTAATACTACTGCTGCTACTGCTCTAATACTACTGCTGCTACTGCTCTAATACTACTGCTGGTACTGCTCTAATACTACTGCTGCTACTGCTCTAATACTACTGCAGCTACTGCTCTAATACTACTGCTGCTACTGCTCTAATACTACTGCTGCTACTGCTCTAATACTACTGCTGCTACTGCTCTAATACTACTGCTGCTACTGCTCTAATACTACTGCAGCTACTGCTCTAATACTACTTCTGCTACTGCTCTAATACTACTGCAGCTACTGCTCTAATACTACTGCAGCTACTGCTCTAATACTACTGCAGCTACTGCTCTAATACTACTGCAGCTACTGCTCTAATACTACTGCTGCTACTGCTCTAATACTACTGCAGCTACTGCTACTAAAACAGCTACTGCAGCTACTGCTCTAATACTACTGCAGCTACTGCTCTAATACTACTGCAGCTACTGCTCTAATACTACTGCTGCTACTGCTCTAATACTACTGCAGCTACTGCTCTAATACTACTGCTGCTACTGCTCTAATACTACTGCAGCTACTGCTCGAATACTACTGCAGCTACTGCTCTAATACTACTGCAGCTACTGCTCTAATACTACTGCAGCTACTACATAATACTACTGCAGCTACTGCTCTAATACTACTGCAGCTACTGCTCTAATACTACTGCAGCTACTGCTCTAATACTACTGCTGCTACTGCTCTAATACTACTGCTGCTACTGCTCTAATGCTACTGCTGCTACTGCTCTAATACTACTGCTGCTACTGCTCTAATGCTACTGCTGCTACTGCTCTAATACTACTGCTGCTACTGCTCTAATACTACTGCTGCTACTGCTCTAATACTACTGCTGCTACTGCTCTAATACTACTGCTGCTACTGCTCTAATACTACTGCTGCTACTGCTCTAATACTACTGCTGCTACTGCTCTAATGCTACTGCTGCTACTGCTCTAATACTACTGCAGCTACTGCTCTAATACTACTGCTGCTACTGCTCTAATACTACTGCTGCTACTGCTCTAATACTACTGCTGCTACTGCTCTAATGCTACTGCAGCTACTGCTCTAATGCTACTGCAGCTACTGCTCTAATACTACTGCTGCTATTAATACAACTGCTACTGCTCTAATACTACTGCTGCTACTGCTTCTACTACTGCTGCTACTGGTGCTGCTGCTACTCGGAAAATTTGTTGTTGTTTGAGTAGTAGTAATATGGCTTTAATTTTAGTGGTAGAGATATTAGCAGCAGCAGATGCTTTGATAACAGCACTGCTACTATATAGTTGTATAGATACTACTACTACTACTACTACTACTACACCCTGCTGTTGCCAGGTAACCTGTGTGTATGTATGTAAATTATACCCCATAGGACTTCACACTAAGCGATAAACACCTGGTGACGCAAAGTGGAGAGGTCCCAGAAACCCCATTTAGCCTTTGGGCCGTATTCAAGGCACTGCTATATTCAGGGCTCTGGCAAAAGCCATAGTGGGCTGTAGTGATTGGAGGACTGATAAGGTACCGATCTGGAGGAGATTGAGTAGCGATTATAACAGTAGGTGTTGTAAGAAGCAGGAGAAGGGAAAAATAGATAAAGAAAAAGGAGGAGAAAAAGGAGGAGGAGGAAGAAAAGGGTTGTGGTTATTTCTTGGAAAGGGAAAACTGGTAGGAACTTTACCTATGTGACACGTCTGCTTAAATTAATATGGTTATTTCCCTTTGAAAAATCGGGGATGGGCCGAAATATCAGCATTTTTTTAACTGGTAGAAACACAGTTACTTCCTCCTGACGAAAACTAAAAGTGAAGTCTAACTACATGATGTTTCTGACTGACTGACTGACTTTCTACCCCACCAGGACATCACACAAGCGATAAACACCCGATGACACAAAGTGCCACCATGCGGATGAGGATCGCCGTGGAGAGGTCCCAGAAACCGCGTTCAGACATTTGGCCATATTTATGGCCTGCCTATATTGCGGCCCCCGGCAAAAGCCAGGATGGAGCTTCAAATAAAAAATTTCATCCTGAAAAGGACGATAGGAAATACATACATGATGTTTCTGTAGTTTCCTAACTATTTATAGGGACATTAATCTTGATGTCCCTGCACCGATGGCTGGGGGCTGAGGTCCATGCTAACTGTGTCTGTCTCTATAAGAGAGGGGCTCGCTGTCCCAAAATATCAGTCGTCTCCAACCACAGGGGCGACGGTGAGTTTCAAGAGGGAGGGGGCAGGGCTTATTACAGTTTTGAACTTAAGTGCATTTTTACTTGCTATAATGAGGATCTTCAGCTGTACAGTCACAAGAACAAAACAGCAATGCCAGCTTGGTGTGGAGAGTGATCTTCGTTACAACTTGTCCAACATCAGACAAAACAGCAGATATAATCAAGTCAAAACAGTATCAATTGTTGCATTGATATTTGCACACTAAATTACCAGTTGCTGGTGATCGTTTCTTGTGTTATTTGACACTTTGAATTATGTGCGTGTTTTCCTCGAAATTCTTATTGACAGTACATGTAATTTTTCTTTTTTACCCACCACTTTTTAATCAGATTTTGTTACATTATGGAAGAGAGTTTCTTACTACACACTCAAGGAGGAGCCACATGGAAAGGGATAAGATCAATGCAATAAACAGAATTAGAAGTTGATAAGGTATTTACTGCACAGATATTAGTGAGTTTGCAGTAAGCAACTGAAGTAACCATAGGTGAGATGACGACGTACATTAAAAGCATCAAATATGCAGTAAACAACTTGTTTTGGACAAGTTTTAATTTCCACCAGGAGGAAGTAACTGTGTTGTTACCAGTTGAAAAAATGCCGATATTTCGGCCCATCCCCGATTTTAACAAAGGGAAGTAACAACATTAATTCCCACAGACCTGTCACACAGGTAAAGCTGGTGTCTCCTAGAACGTACTGTCAGACCCTCCGTCAAGCCCCACCACTTTTTAATCACATTTTGTTACGTTATGGAAGAGAGTTTCTTACCACATACTCAAGGAGGAACCACATGGAAAGGGAAAAGATCAATGCAGTAAACAGAATTAGAAGTTGATAAAGTATTTACTGCACAAATGGTAGTGAGTTTCCAGTAAGCAACTGAAGCAACAAATGGTCAGATTTTCGAACCAATACACAAAAAAGGCAAGAATCCAGGCAAGAGTATGTGTCTAATTTTATACGAAAACGCCGCTGGAACTATGTTGGCCACGCTCTTAGAATGGATAAATCAAGACTTCCTTACCAAGCCCTCACTTGGACACCACAGGGGAAAAGATCTTGTAGAAGACCAAGAGAAACCCTACGTAGAACTATCATCAGGGAAGGCTCCCCCATGGGCCACTCAAACATCCAAGACCTACAACAGATTGCAACGAACCGCCATGCATGGAGAGTCATGACCTCTGACCTATGTGCCGCACTCGACACAAGAGGAAAGACTAACTAACTAACTAACTAACTAACTAACTAGCTAACTGAAGTAACCATAGGTGAGGTGACGACGTACATTAAAAGCATCAAATATGCAGTAAACAACCTTTTTTTTGGAGGTTTAAATTTCCACCAGGAGGAAGTAACTGTGTTGTTACCAGTTGAAAAAATGCCGATATTTCGGCCCATCCCCGATTTTAACAAAGGGAAGTAACAACATTAATTCCCACAGACCTGTCACACAGGTAAAGCTGGTGTATAGAACGTACTGTCAGACCCTCCGTCAAGCACACTGAACCAGTTTCAACAATGATTAGCGCGTATTCCTTCTTTCACCCCCTTTACTTTTCATGATTTTTCCAGGGATTGCTTTCTCGCTGTGGCTCTTCTGTTTCCTCTGGTTATTTTCGTTTTTGTTTTGATGGTTCTTTTTGTTCTCCTTTTTGTTCTTGTAGTTATTCTTCTTCTTACTATTGCTGCTGGTGCGACGACGACAATAGCAACTACTACTACTGCCCCTACTGCTGCTGCTGCTGCTGCTACTACTACTACTACTACTACTACTACTACTACTACTACTACTACACTACTACTACTACTACTACTACTACTACTACTACTACTACTACTACTACTACTACAACTGCTACTGCTTCTACTGCTGCTACTCGTAAAATTGGTAGTTGTGGGAGTAGTAGTAATATGGATTTAATTTTAGTGCTAGAAATAATAGCAGCAGCAGATGCTTTAATAGCAGCACTGCTACTATTTAGTTGTATAAATACTACTACTACTACTACTGCTACTACTACTACTACTACTACTACTACTACTACTACTACTACTACTACTACTACTACTACACCCTGCTGTTGCCAGGTAACCTGTGTGTATGTATGTATGTATGTATGTATGTATGTAAATTATACCCCACAGGACATCACACTGAGCGATAAACACTTGTTGACGCAAAGTGCCACCATGTGGATGAGGATTACCAGTGGAGAGGTCCCAAAAACCTCATTAAGCAGTTAGGCCATATTTATGGCACTGCTATATTCAGGGCTATGGCAAAAGCCTTGGTGGGCTGTTGGGATAGGAAGACTGTTAAGGTACCGATCTGGAGGAGATTGAGAAGCGATTATAATACTAGGTGTTGTTAGAAGTAGGAGGAGGGAAGAAATCGAAAAAAAAAAGAAGAGAAGAAGAAGAAGGAGGAAGAAAAGGGATGTGGTCATTTCTTGGGAAGGGAAAACTTGTAGGAACTTTACCTATATGACACGTCTGCTAGAATTAATGTTGTTATTTCCCTTTGTGAAAATCAGGGTTGGGCCGAAATATCGGCATTTTTTCAACTGATAGAAACGCAGTTACTTCCTCTTGTGAAAACTCAAAAGTGAAGCCTAACTACACGATGTCTCTGTAGTTTCCTACTTACTTGTTATAGGGGCATTATTCTTGATGTCCCTGCACTGATAGTTAGGAAGCTGAGGCCCGTGTTAATTGTTGCTGTCTTAGTATGTAAGAGAGGGGCTCGCTTTCCCAGTAAATCAGTAGTCTCCAACCAAAGGAGCGTCAGGGAGTTTCAAGAGGGAAGGGGAGGGGCTTAATACAGTTTAGACCTGAGTGCATTTGTGCTTGCTATAATGAGGACCTTTAGTTATAACAGTCACAAGAACAAAACAGCAATGCCAGCTTGATGTGGAGAGTGATCTTCGTTACAACTTGTCCAAAATAAAAATAAAATAAAAAATACCAGCAGATATCAAGTCAAAACAATATCAACTGTTGCATTGATATTTGCATATTAAATTACCAGTTGCTAGTGACCGTTTCTTGTTTTATTTGACACTGAATTATGTGCGTGTTTTCCTCGAAGTTCTTATTGACAGTAATTGGGATTTTTCTTTTTTATTGACCCCTTTTTAAACACATTTCGTTACGTTATGAAAGAGAGTCCCTGTCAAAGAGAAGCCACCTAGGAAAGGTTGAAGATCGATCGATGCAGTAAACAGAAATAGAGAGTTAGTAGTGAGTCAGCAAAAAGCAACGGAAGTAACCATAGAAAAGATGACAACGCACATAAAAGGCACAAATGGTATCAAATTGTCAGTAAAGAACTTGTTTTGGAAACGATTTGATCTACATCAGGAGGAAGTAACTGTGCTGTTACCAGTTGAAAAAATGCCGATATTTCGGGCCCATCCCCGATTTCAACCAAGGGAAAGTGTCTAACATAGTAAGTCAAGTAATCAGAGTTAGTAACACCACAGTAAACATTAAAGAGATGAGTAGTAACCCCAGTAACAACAGAACTGGCGCAGAACGGTCCACAAGGTAAAGGATGGTGTCTCCCAGAAAGTTACTGTCAGACCTTCCATCAAATACACTGAGCCAGTTTCAACAGGGAATGGCCTATTTTCCATTCTCTAACCGACCTTTACCTTCTGACGATTTTTCCCGGAATTGCTTTCTCCGCTGTTTTCTGTTTGAATATCTGTTCTCTTTTCTGGGCTGTTTTTCTCGCTCCTCGTTCTTGCCGTTGTTGTTCTTCTCACTATGTTGCGCTGCCAGTAAGACAACAACAAATAATACTACTGCCAACTGCTTGTGCTATTACTACTACTTCCTGATGCTGCTAATACTTTTCCTCGTTATTACTAATACTGCTGCTGCTGCTACTGTACTTTTTTCCTGTTAATTGACTATACTGATGCTGTGTGATGCTACTACTATTAAACCACTCCTCTTACTACTATACTACTACTACTATTACTACTGGCTGCTGCATGTACCCATCGCTAATGCTGCTACCCATGTGCTGCTGCTACTAACACTACTACTGTTGCTACTACGGCTGACTGTTACTTTACTACAACTACTAGTAAAACTTGTAAAACACTGGTATATTTTTTTGTTTTACTTTTAATAAGTATCATATTGTTATGTTGACTGCTGCAACAGCAGCAGAGAGTAGTAGAAGTAGTAGGAGGAGTAAGTAGTTTTTAGTGTAGAACAGTATTATATATTTTACTGTTATTAGGGTATTATTATTTTTATTATTATTAATATTATTATTATTAATTATACTATTATTTTTAGTACTAGTAGTAATTAGCGATGGCGTAATAGTAACAGCAGTAAAAGTTATAGTAATAGCAGCGGCGGTGGAGATAGCGACAGTAAAAAATAGTGGAAAAATAAAAATAAGAAGGAGGAGGAGGAGGAAGAAGAAGAAAAAGAAGTTCAGTCTGTGAAGTAAAGCCGGCCGGGGTGATGTTGACTAAATCACCAACCGAGTGCTGATATGTCTAGCCCTATATGCCCAATACGCCTGAAATCAATGAAAATATTCCTTAACTTTCACAGCAGCGTTTTTGAACTAGCAGCCCGCAAGCCAAAGAGGCCTAGCAAGTGGCCCGCTGACCATCTGCCAGTTGTATTGTATTAATGATCCTTCTAGTGAGCTTGCAGTAAGCAATATAGGTAGCCATATATGAGATAACGAGGGGCTGTGTGGTCTCGATGCATAGTGTCCGTCTCGAGTGCTAAAGGTTCCGGGTTCAATCCCCGGTAAGGGCTTTGATTTTTTCGCGCGGACTTGAACTTCTAGTAATTCACCCTGGTCTCAGGATAGTGAGATCCGACGCCCGTTTGAATTGTTGCGCACATTAAAAAAAAAAAAAAACCTGGCGGTTGGAAATCGAAAAGAGTAGCCTAACGGCGCTGCCCGGGCAAAATTTGGAGTTAAAAATATACCCAAAATGTATTTCAGGATACCTCACCGGTGCTACAGAGCTTCTTCATACTCAGACGTGAATTAGAAGACGAACGGAGCACTGATAGGTTACACCCGTGTGCCATGATGTTGATCTGTTGTTCAAACCTCAAATCTCAAGATGAGGTGACGGTGTAAGTAGATCGTATTAGGTCTGAATCGTTTTAAATAATCACTAGGAGGAGGTAACTGAGATTCTACCAGTTAAAAAAAGGACATTATTTCAACACATCCCCGATTTATCGACAATGGGAAGCAACAATATTAATTGCAGCAGAAATGTCTCATAGGTAGAATGGTCTTCCAGAACGGGCTGTCAGACCATCACACACACACACACACACACACAACACACACACTGAGCAGTTTATTAACAACTCATTCTTCCACTCATTATTTGTTCTGCTGAGCCATTGCATGTCGAAGAATGTTCAGTCTCTTTCTCAATTCCCTTCTATCCTGTGTAATCAATTCAAAATCATGGATTGAATTCAATTTCTGCACCCTTGGCCTCTTTTATAAACCTTCATTTGTGGGTTTCCTTAGGGCGCCCTCGCTTCCTTAAATCTTTTATTCCCCGTTTTAGTGCCTATTTGGTGATTTCTTGCCCGTTTCCCTTTCCCCGGAAAAAATCTCAAAATTTTAGCGGCATTTTAAAAAAAAAAATTTATAACTAGCAGGACCCTTTTTTTTCCCTTTTAAAAAAGGTGCCGGTTTCTCACGGGGAAAAATGTTTTTATAACGGCGGGTTTTAAAAAAGGGGAAAACATTCATGAAAAAGCGCTTATTCTGTTTGTGCCCCCCGAAAAAAAAAACCCCCCATAACTAGAAATAAGTTAAAACCCCTTTCCCAGCCCGAGAATCACCCCTTTTTTTTGTTTTTGTTTGTTTTGTTTAATTTCAACAATTGGGTTTTAAAACCTAGAAACCCCAGTCTGTCATATACAAAAAGGCCTTTTAAAACCCAAAAAAAAAAAAGATAAAAGGGGGATATTAAAATACCTCCCTTTTTTTTGTTTTTTTTTTAATTTTTTCGAAAAGTTTACT
>CAJHNH020005369.1:0-7500 GCA_905116865.2 Candidula unifasciata
CAACCAAACATACGTGCATGCATACAGGTATCACACATACATATATACATACACATATGCACACACACATCCACACACACACACACACATCCACACATACAAACATCCACATACATACATACACACACACACACATACATACATACATACATACATACATACATACATACATACATACATACATACATACATACATACATACATACATACATACATACATACATACATACATACATACATACATACATACATACATACATACATACATACATACATACATACATACATACATACATACATACATACATACATACATACATACATACATACATACATACATACATACATACATACATACATACATACATACATACATACATACATACATACATACATACATACATACATACATACATACATACATACATACATACATACATACATACATACATACATACATACATACATACATACATACATACATACATACATACATACATACATACATACATACATACATACATACATACATACATACATACATACATACATACATACATACATACATACATACATACATACATACATACATACATACATACATACATACATACATACATACATACATACATACATACATACATACATACATACATACATACATACATACATACATACATACATACATACATACATACATACATACATACATACATACATACATACATACATACATACATACATACATACATACATACATACATACATACATACATACATACATACATACATACATACATACATACATACATACATACATACATACATACATACATACATACATACATACATACATACATACATACATACATACATACATACATACATACATACATCATACATACATACATACATACATACATACATACATACATACATACATACATACATACATACATACATACATACATACATACATACATACATACATACATACATACATACATACATACATACATACATACTCGGGGGGAAACATACGTCCGGGCGCACGCACAAACAGACGTTTGCGATTTTGTGTGTGCGTGTCTGGGTCTGTATGTGTGTGTGTGTATGTGTTTACTGCTTTATAAGTTACAGATATCCAAGGCTCCATTTCTGAATCGCAAATTTAAAACAAAAAAATCTTACCCAAAATATTTCCTCGACTATGTAAAAATATGGACAGATTTTCCCCCCTAAAGAAACGATTAAAACGAAAGGAATGTTCTGCGTAATGACTACCGGTACACGCGTGTCTTGATCTTATCAAGTATTTGATTCATTATTGATTGCAACCTTGCCTATCTGTCTACTAAATTTTTTTTCCAGGTCGGAAATGTTGACAGCACCAGTCGTTTTTATAACAGGATAAGGTCTTGAAAAGCGCAATAAAGTTGTCCTAAAAGAAATAAGCGCACGAAAGCAACTAATTATCAGCAACAGAAATGAAAATCTGCGTGTTTTTATTTTTTATCTTTTTTTTTTTCTTTTTTTTTTCCTATTTATGTACATGGAAAACAGACACCGATTCAAAGCAAACAGCATGCTAACAGTGAACTGAGGTAACGGAAACTTTTCAGAACATCAAATCGCATGCGTTTCACTCTCTGATCATCTCCCGCATTAGTCTCCTATTAGTAACGGATTTTTCATTGAATGCCGGATAGTCTATCAAAATAATCACTACGTATTGCTGCACAGTCAGTT
Organism: Candidula unifasciata; assembly: GCA_905116865.2. Taxonomy (NCBI): domain Eukaryota; kingdom Metazoa; phylum Mollusca; class Gastropoda; order Stylommatophora; family Geomitridae; genus Candidula; species Candidula unifasciata. Next base: position 1,750 of record CAJHNH020005369.1, read on the forward strand.
TCCATGATGTAAATCATAACCTGTTGTAAATCATAAGGTCATGGGAAATTAAGGCCACGTGCAAAAATTAGTGTTGATCCCTACTTGCGTTTTCGAGATGTTTGTTAAACGTGTGAGGGCGCGATTTTTCAAACGCACTGTAGTATAGATTGACCCGCGAATCTGCTCCTAGACAATGTTTAAAGTTTGATTAGTTTCCTGACATTGAATTGGTTAAGTATCTCCAGACACGAAACACACAATATATACATACAGTCAGAGGAGAACTGTAGAGACATAGCGATACTACCCACGATTGACACATAATCTCATTCGGCTGCGTAATTTCCTAAAGGTTCCCACAGGCTGTCCTATGTTGTAGGGGAGTTGTGAGATGTATTCCTTAGCTGTATATGACTCGCACTTCTCTTTTCTGTGAACGAGAAATGTTTGGTTCTGGAATGTGTTTTTGTGATTAGGTCTCAGACGCTTTGGGCGACTGTATGCAAGGAAGAAGTAATGCAAAAAAGGGGGGGGGGCGAATGCGGAACAATTCGTGAGTATCGAATCATTGAAGTTTTGCATTTGTAAGCTCGTTAGATGTGGTTATCGTCGACGGTGGGTGTGCTTAAGACGTTCAAAACAAGCAACACATGACACCTCTAGAACAAAGACAGCTTGTGAAAACAGCTTCCAAATCATGCAGCCGAACGAGCTAGAGTGATAATCATGAGTTGTACCGACATAGCTTCTAGTTGCAGTTATCGAGGGTTTCAAGCAGTGCCAGATCAAGCGCTTGGCATAACACGCAAACACAGACTGATGCATCGTGTCTGTAGAAACACAGTGCCGTTCAAGCAGATACCAAGTTGGCTAAACTGTCAGTGCATTAACGCGCTCGTGGTATATAGGATGGAAACCGCTAGTATTGCTAGTATGACAAGCAGAAAAAAAATCGTACTATCTGCTTACACACATTCTTAGCCAAGAGTGCAGACACCGAACAGGATGGTGAAATTAGTTGAATAGTTATGGTGAATAGTTATTCGATGATCAGTCAATAATAATGACATCAATGACAGTGGGGAAAAGGTTAGAGACAAGAACTACCACAGCAACTACAGCAGTAGCAACAAAAACAATAGCAACAATGACGACAGCGAGAATAACTTTAGCAACAACAATGATAACAATGCTAGAAAAAGACAAAAGGTAGTTTCAGAAAATACCTGGCATTTGTGTATCATGGTAAAAAACAAATAAATGTCTGATTTATTTACACTAAATTTCCTTCTAAACAGCTCCCTTGGGCAACTACACACTTGGACCAACGTTTAGATATATGGTTATTTGAAACATTTCTGGAACCCATTCTTTGACACCTCTTTCAGCTGATATGTCGCATTGGCAATAACGACCTCGGCATCCTTGAATCGCTGCCCTTTCAGTGCCGATTTTAGGCAAGGCAACGAGAATCAAATGAGCCTGTGCCTGGCTGGGAGAATATAGATGATGCTCCAGGGCAGTCACATTATGCACTGTGTGGTACTGCTTCACCAAAGGATATCCATGTAATGGCGCATTGTCATTGAGACAAACCAGCTGTTCTCCATTTTCAGGCATTTCCTTCTGACTGCATCCCTCAATGACGAATTTTATGTATCACAGTTTTCTCAGTATTGCTCAGTCTTTGAAGAATGAAATCAAGGTAGACAGTGTCCTACGAATTGAAAAAAAAATTTCAAACACAGCTTTGACTTTGCTCCTGTCAAAACACAATTTTAGTGTCTGGGGAAATCAAGGTACTTTCTGTTCTGATGACTGACATTTTGCCAGAGGATCATGCAAGAAACACATGTCTCATCTCATGTGCTTATGTTGTTGAGAAAATTTGCTATTTGATCAGTCATAGTGATTAAGTCCCCTGCCAGTGTTTTTCTGGTTTTTTTCTGTTTATCGTCTTTTTCTTTGTTCCGACGGAAGTTTCTGATAGTTCGACCATTTCTATTTTGGCTTTGTGCCAGGGCCTGAGTTTTGCGTGCATATTCATGTTCCTGGTTTATTTGTGTACAGCTAATTGTTTTTTGCTGCTCGGTCCAGATGCACTATGGCCTCGAAGGAAGTCCTAATTAGTTGGCTCCTACGACATGCTTGTTGTTGAGGCAGTAAATCTATTATTGCCTTCCTCACACTGTGGCACTGAACCCACTCAGGACTCTTTCTATTCAGGAGATACCGTTTTGGTGACCATGTGTTGATAACCATAATATCAGAAAGCTGCTAAACATATATATTTTCAATGTATCTACCATTGTCTTACAATAAAGGGGCAGCGTGGTCTCCACGCATGGTGTCCGTCTCAAGTGCTAGAGGTTCCGGATTCAATTCCCGGTGATGGCTGGGATCTTTTCACGTGGACTTTGAATTCTAGTAATTCCCCCCCCCCCCCCCCCTCCCCGGGTCTCTGGGTAGTGAGGTCGGATGCCAGTGGTCATTGTTGCGCATGTAAAAAAAATCTCTTGGCAGGTGAAAATGGAAGAGAGTAGCCTAACGGCTCTGCCCCGGCAAAATTTGGAGTTAAAAATCTACCCTAAGTATTTCAGGATCCACGTCGGTGTTACAGAGCCTGTGCACTGCGCTGAGCTTCTTCTGACTCAGACTTGAGTTAGAAGAAGAAAAGAACACTAATGGGTTACTACCAGTGTGCCATGATGTTAATCCGTTGTTCAAAACCTTAAAGAGAGTCTTTACCAATGTCTTTACCAATATCTTGAAGCCATACACAGGGATATGGCTACATTCTTCTCATATAATGTGATATTAGGGAATTCGAGGCGTTTGGCTTCATCAGGTTCCGCGGCAACAGAAGGATAGAGACACATCTGCTTAAAACGGTACAATTAATTCCTTGCCGTCTCCACAATGTTTTTTTTTCAAGGATCTCCCACACTCTCTGTCTCTTGTACAGGCTTCTGTCTGGTTATCCTATTGTGTTAATACCCCCCCCCCTCCCCCCTTATGCTGCTGTCCACTTCTTGTTCGCAAATTTTCAGTTTTTCCCTAGTGTATGGTTTTAATAGAACTATTTTTAAATTGGTTAAATGTCTTTTAACTTGTATCTTAATTAATTTTTAGCAGCTATCAGTCTTTCTAATAATGCATTCGAGCTTAAACATTTTCTTTTTAAAGAATACTCTTCTCTACTTCCACATCTCCAGAGACTCGCTTCGACTTTCTAATTGCTTGTTCATCCTCCGTATTTCAGCGTCAAACATTAGGGTTAAGTACACATACCATTTTACCATTTTTATTTTTAATTTGCTGTGTTGAATGAAGTATAGTCTGGTGCAGATACTCAGCCGAGCCAATTAGGGGTTTTAGTCTCCAGATGCGATCCCGACATTCCTAGTCCGACAAATGAAATATTCAGGGGGAGATAAATGTGTTCATGCAAAGTATTCTCTGTGGAATCTTCCCGGGGAAAACGTTCTGGGTAAATGTATTTTGTTTCCGAACTCCTGAGAGCGAGTTAGATTTCTCTGACGTACAAGTATATATATGCTATAGAAGAAATATCGGTATGTGATGTATGTGAAACTTGGTGCGTGTTGGTTTTGTTTTTTTTTTTTTTTGTGTGAAAAAAATAAGGGAGAATGCCCGTATCCGATGTTGTTTATGCCAGTTGCACATGTGATTGTCCTGCTACACGTTTGCATTGTTGGCAATCAATCAAGAAATGTCCCCACAATGACAGCTGACTATAGTGTCCCTCCAATACTTTCTGTCTAGCCCTGTTGATGAATGTGCAACTTGATAAATCTTTCTGTTGTGTCGTTGCTTGCAATCATTAGTTTAAATCAACTGTGCTTCTGCGTTTATTAGCCCACAATATGTGACAATAAGCAGACCAACTATGTAACCGTCTTGAGTAAATGTTTCTTAATTCATTTGTCAAGTCTCCCTTCCATTCCCTACGGCACTGCCTCTTTTCCTGTCTATCTCATTTTCTCTTCCACTGTATCTTCCATTCTTCCTAGCTGTCTCTTCTGCTGTCTTTCCTATGAATTCGCATATGTCTGTCTCGTTGTCTCTGTCACTGTCTTTTAACAGTGTCTATGTTATTGTCTCTTCTAGTATCTCTTACACTGACTCGTCTGCTCTCTTAGACGGTCTCCTAGTGTCTGTTTCCTTATTTTTATCTAGTGTCTCTTTCACTGGTGCTTCCCCATTCTCTGTTATATTGTTTCTTCGGCCGTCTGTTCTACTGTCTCTTCCCCTGTTTTTTTTTTCGACGGTCTGTGTTTTCTGTTACACTGGCGCTTTTCCAAACTTTCAGATGTTTGTTTTCATTGTCTATTCAACTGACTCTTCCCCTGTCTCATTACTGTCTCTTTTCCTGTCTCATCCACTGTCTCTTCCCCTGTCTCATCCACTGTCTCTTCCCCTGTATCATCCACTGTCTCTGTCCCTGTCTCATCCACTTCTCTTCTCCTGTCTCATCCACAGTCTCTTTCCCTGTCTCATCCACTGTCTCTTTCCCTGTCTCATCCACTGTCTTTTCCCCTGTATCATCAACTGTCTCTTTCCCTGCCTCATCCACTGTCTTTTCCCCTGTCTAATCCACATCAACAATGGCCAAATTTGTGGTGCCGTATTTGTTGACTATAAGAAAGCCTTTGACATGGTTGATCACAATATTTTAATTAGTAAACTAAAGACCTTAAAAACCAACGAAAATTTAGTGACATTAATAAAGTCATTTTTGTCTGATAGGCAGCAGGTAGTCTCCCTCAGTAACCGTTATTCAAAACCCACACAGTTAAATATAGGCGTCCCTCAGGGTTCAACATTGGGTCTACTACTGTTTGCTACTTATATTAATGACCTTCCGTTACATCTCAGCATAACATGTGATCTGTTTGCTGACGACTGTACAATATATACTAGTCATGACAATTGTAATGAATTAGAACGTTCTTTACAGAAAGAAATAGATAAACTCATAAAATGGAGCAATGATAATAGCATGCAAATTAACAATAATAAAACTAAATCTATGGTGATAACAACTAGGCAAAAGCTACAAACATTAGCTGTACACAAGCCACCGCTTGAGCTCTTCATTGACAAGCTACCTATTGTTAATGTAGTTGAACACAAAACATTAGGTGTTTTAATTGACAGCCAACTAACTTGGAGTTCCCATGTTCATACCATGACCAAAAAAGTAGCACAAAAAGTATATCAACTTGGAAAAATTCAGCACTTTCTGGACGAAAATACACGTAAAATATTTTACGTATCCTAAATTCAAACGCATATTGACTATTGTTCCACAATTTGGGATGGCTGCTCCAAATCTAATGTCAAACGGCTGAGTTCTCTACAAAATAGGGCCTTACTCCTAGTTTCCGATAGAAACTACGTCGAGAAAAATCTTTCATATGGACATCTAAGGCTTCTGCCATTTAGTAAACGTTTAATTTTTAAAAAGGCCAAATGTTTTCACAAAATCCTATCTAAAGATACTCCAAATTACATCGACCGATTTATTCAATCTAATCCTAAGAATAGCAAGCGACTAGGTTTATTACATTTGCCTAAACCCAGAATTGATTTATTTAAAACAAGTCTATCATATTCTGCTGCTCATTTATGGAACCATCTTCCACTCGATCTGAAAACTACAAAAAGTCCTTACTCATTTAACCGCAAACTCTTTTATTACATGATTATCAGTGATTACATGCCACCTTAAATGTAGTTAATAAT
>CAJHNH020005369.1:10000-22274 GCA_905116865.2 Candidula unifasciata
ATGTATGTATGTATGTATGTATGTATGTATGTATGTATGTATGTATGTATGTATGTATGTATGTATGTATGTATGTATGTATGTATGTATGTATGTATGTATGTATGTATGTATGTATGTATGTATGTATGTATGTATGTATGTATGTATGTATGTATGTATGTATGTATGTATGTAGGTAGGTAGGTAGGTAGGTAGGTAGGTAGGTAGGTAGGTAGGTAGGTAGGTAGGTAGGTAGGTAGGTAGGTAGGTAGGTAGGTAGGTAGGTAGGTAGGTAGGTAGGTAGGTAGGTAGGTAGGTAGGTAGGTAGGTAGGTAGGTAGGTAGGTAGGTAGGTAGGTAGGTAGGTAGGTAGGTAGGTATGTATGTATGTATGTATGTATGTATGTATGTATGTATGTATGTATGTATGTATGTATGTATGTATGTATGTATGTACTGGGTGCCTATGTGTTTGTGTGTAAGTGAGTGATTTCGCTTGTGTGTGTATGTGGGTGTGTGTGTTCGCGCGTGAGCGTGCGCACATATTTTACCACCCATGCTTTTGTTTTTGACTTTATATATATAATATGCATATTATTACATAAATATAACATGCTTCATTGATGAAATACAACTGCTGTGCGAAAGATGGAAGTTTGGAAGAGCCGAATGTGAGACAGGCCTGCGTGCCTAATTTGTAACAATTGAAAATAAAGTTCGTTCGTTCGTTCGTTCGTTTGTTCTCTTTCCCTGTCTCGTCCACTGTCTTTTCCTTTGTCTCATCAACTGTCTCTTCCCCTGTCTCATCCACTGTCTCTTCCTTTGTCTCATCCACTGTCTCTTGTTGTGTCTCATCCACTGTCTCTTACCCTGTCTCATCCCCTATCTCTTCCTTTGTCTCATCCACTGTCTCTTCCCCTGTCTCATTCACTGTCTCTTCCTTTGTCTCATCCACTGTCTCTTCTTTTGTCTCATCCACTGTCTCTTCCTTTGTCTCATCCACTATCTCTTCCCCTGTCTCATCCACTGTCTCTTCTCCTGTCTTATCCACTGTCTCTTCCCTTGTCTCAACCACTGTCTCTTCCTTTGCCTCATCCACTGTCTCATCCACTGTCTCTTCCCCTGTCACATCCACTGTCTCTTCCTTTGTCACATCAACTGTCTCGTCTCCTGTCTTATCCAATGTCTCTTCTTCTGTCTCATCCACTGTCTCTTCCTTGCCTCATCCACTGTCTCTTCCTTTGTCTCATCCACTGTCTCTTCCTTTGTCTCATCACCTGTCTCTTCCTTTGTCTCATCCACTGTCTCTTCCCCTGTTTCATCCACTGTCTCTTCCTTTGTCTTATCCACTGTCTCTTCCTTTGTCTTATCCACTGTCTCTTCCCCTGTTTCATCCACTGTCTCTTCCTTTGTCACATCAACTGTCTCATCTCCTGTCTTATCCAATGTCTCTTCCCCTGTCTCATTCACTGTCTCTTCCTTTGTCTCATCAACTGCCTCTTCCCCTGTCTCATCCACTGTCTCTTCCTCTGTATTATCCACATTTTTTTCCCCAGTCTTATCCACTGTCTCTTTCTTTGTCTCATCCACTGTCTCTTCCTTTGTCTCATCCGCTGTCTCTTACCCTGTCACATCCACTGTCTCTTTCTTTGTCTCATCCACAGTCTCTTCCCCTGTCTCATTCACTGTCTCTTACTTTGTCTCATTTTGTCTCATCCACTGTTCTTCTCCTGTCTCATCCACTGTCTCTTCCTATGTCTCATCCACTGTCTCTTTTCTTGTCTTATCCACTGTCTCTTCCTTTGTCTCATCCACTGTCTCTTCTCCTGTCTTATCCACTGTCTCTTCCTCTGTCTCATCCACTGTCTCTTCCTTTGTCTCATCCACTGTCTTTTTCTTTGTCTCATCCACTGTCTCTTCCTTTGTCTCATCCACTGTCTCTTCTCCTGTCTTATCCACTGTCTCATCCACTGTCTCTTCCTTTGTCTCATCCACTATCTCTTCCTCTGTCTCATCCACTGTCTCTTCCTTTGTCCCATCCACTGTCTCTTCTCCTGTCTCATCCACTGTCTCTTCTCCTTTCTCATCCACTGTCTCTTCCTTTTTCTCATCACCTGTCTCTTCCTTTGTCTCATCCACTGTCTCTTCCCCTGTTTCATCCACTGTCTCTTCCTTTGTCTTATCCACTGTCTTTTCCTTTGTCTTATCCACTGTCTCTTCCCCTGTTTCATCCACTGTCTCTTCCTTTGTCACACCAACTGTCTCATCTCCTGTCTTATCCAATGTCTCTTCCCCTGTCTCATCCACTGTCTCTTCCTTTGTCTCATCAACTGCCTCTTCCCCTGTCTCATCCACTGTCTCTTCCTCTGTATTATCCACATTTTCTTCCCCAGTTTTATCCACTGTCTCTTTTCTTGTCTTATCCACTGTCTCTTCCTTTGTCTCATCCACTGTCTCTTCTCCTGTCTTATCCACTGTCTCTTCCTCTGTCTCATCCACTGTCTCTTCCTTTGTCTCATCCACTGTCTTTTTCTTTGTCTCATCCACTGTCTCTTCCTTTGTCTCATCCACTGTCTCTTCTCCTGTCTTATCCACTGTCTCATCCACTGTCTCTTCCTTTGTCTCATCCACTATCTCTTCCTCTGTCTCATCCACTGTCTCTTCCTTTGTCCCATCCACTGTCTCTTCTCCTGTCTCATCCACTGTCTCTTCTCCTTTCTCATCCACTGTCTCTTCCTTTTTCTCATCACCTGTCTCTTCCTTTGTCTCATCCACTGTCTCTTCCCCTGTTTCATCCACTGTCTCTTCCTTTGTCTTATCCTCTGTCTCTTCCTTTGTCGTATCCACTGTCTCTTCCCCTGTTTCATCCACTGTCTCTTCCTTTGTCACATCAACTGTCTCATCTCCTGTCTTATCCAATGTCTCTTCCCCTGTCTCATCCACTGTCTCTTCCTTTGTCTCATCAACTGCCTCTTCCCCTGTCTCATCCACTGTCTCTTCCTCTGTATTATCCACATTTTCTTCCCCAGTCTTATCCACTGTCTCTTTCTTTGTCTCATCCACTGTCTCTTCCTTTGTCTCATCCGCTGTCTCTTACCCTGTCACATCCACTGTCTCTTTCTTTGTCTCATCCACCGTCTCTTCCCCTGTCTCATTCACTGTCTCTTACTTTGTCTCATTTTGTCTCATCCACTGTTCTTCTCCTGTCTCATCCACTGTCTCTTCCTATGTCTCATCCACTGTCTCTTTTCTTGTCTTATCCACTGTCTCTTCCTTTGTCTCATCCACTGTCTCTTCTCCTGTCTTATCCACTGTCTCTTCCTCTGTCTCATCCACTGTCTCTTCCTTTGTCTCATCCACTGTCTTTTTCTTTGTCTCATCCACTGTCTCTTCCTTTGTCTCATCCACTGTCTCTTCTCCTGTCTTATCCACTGTCTCATCCACTGTCTCTTCCTTTGTCTCATCCACTATCTCTTCCTCTGTCTCATCCACTGTCTCTTCCTTTGTCCCATCCACTGTCTCTTCTCCTGTCTCATCCACTGTCTCTTCTCCTTTCTCATCCACTGTCTCTTCCTTTTTCTCATCCGCTGTCTCTTCCTTTGTCTCATCCACTGTCTTTTCCTTCGTCTCATTCACTGTCTCTTCCCTTGTATCATCCACTGTCTCTTCCTTTGTCTCATTCACTGTCTCTTCCTTTGTCTCCTCCACTGTCTCTTCCTTTGTCTCATCCGCTGTCTTTTTCTTTGTCTCATCCACTGTCTCTTCCTTTGTCTCATCCACTGTCTCTTTTCCTGTCTTATCCACTGTCTCATCCACTGTCTCTTCCTTTGTCTCATCCACTGTCTCTTTTCTTGTCTTATCCACTGTCTCTTCCTTTGTCTCATCCACTGTCTCTTCTCCTGTCTTATCCACTGTCTCATCCACTGTCTCTTCCCTTGTCTCATGCACTGTCTCTTCCCCTGTCTCATCCACTGTCTCTTCCCCTGTATCATCCACTGTCTCTTCCCCTGTCTCACCCACTGTCTCATCCACCGTCTCTACCTTTGTCTAATCCACTGTCTCTATTCCTGTCTCATCTACTGTCTCTTTCCCTGTCTCATCCACTTTCTCTTCCTTTGTCTATTTCACTGTCTCTTCCTTTGTTTCATTCACTGTCTCTTCCCGGTCTCATCCACTCTTTCTTCCCCTATCTCATCCACTGTCTCTTCCTTTGTCTCATCCACTGTCTCTTTCCCTATCTCATCCACTGTCTCTTTCCCTGTCTCATCCCCTGTTTCTTTCCCTGTCTTATCCACTGTCTCTTCTTTTGTCTCCTCATCTGTCTCTTCTCGTGTCTCATCCACTGTCTCTTTCTTTGTCTCACTCACTGTCTCATACTGTTTCTTCCCTTGTCGCATCCACTGTCTCTTCGTTTTTCTTGCACACTGTTTCTTTTACTGTCGCATCCATTCTCTCTTAAATTGCCTTGCACATTGTTTCTTTCATTTCTCATCCACTGTCTCTTCCTTTGTCTTATCTGGTCTCCTCTATTGTCTCGCTTACTGTTTCTTTCATTGTCGCACCCACTGTCTTTTCCTTTGTCTCATCCAGTCCCCTCCATTGTCTCGCCCACTGTTTCTTCCATTGTCGCATTCACTGTGTCTTCTTTTGTCTCGTACACTGTTTCTTTCATTGTTTATCCCACAGTCTCTTCCTTGTCTCCCCATTGCCTCTCACAATGCTACCCCCATTAGTCTCTCCCATTGACTCTCACATTGCCACTTCCATTGTCTCTACCATTCTTTCATTGTTTCTACCACTGGGTTTTTTTTCCGAAATCTATTCCATTTTCTCCTCCATTGTCTTTTATACTATTACACCATCCACTGTCGCCTCCATCTTCCAATCTATCTTCCAATATATCTTCCAATATATCTTCCAATATATCTTCCAATCTATCTTCCAATCTATCTTCCAATCTATCTTCCAATCTATCTTCCAATCTATCTTCCAATCTATCTTCCAATCTATCTTCTAATATCTCTTCCAATATCTCTTCCAATATATCTTCTAACATATCTTCCAATATATCTTCCAATATATCTTCCAATATCTCTTCCAATATCTCTTCCAATATATCTTCCAATATATCTTCCAATTTATCTTCCGCTGTCTCTTACATTTTTTTTTAATCTTCCTATATCTCTTCTATCCTCTCTGCTGTTGTTTCTTCCACAGCTTGCTCTGTTCCATTGCCTCTTCTTTTGTCTCAACGTTTTTCTTTTTCGATTCAAGATATGTCTTCTATTGTTTCATCTACACACCCTTTCGCTGTCTGTTCCGCTGTCTCTCCCGTTGTCGTCCTCCGGATGTAGTCATTCATTTCTGGTATGATTTTCGTTCGTGCAGTGATACAAAACCAACCATTCTCTCTCTCTCTCTCTCTCTCTCTCTCTCTCTCTCTCTCTCTCTCTCTCTCTCTCTCTCTCCCTCCCTCCTCCTCTTTCTCGTTCGCTCGGTCACCCCCTCGTTATTTTTAAAAAAAATAAATTTACCATTGTCACGACATACTCCAGTTTTCCCTCTCCACCAACTTGTCTAGCCGTTTTGACATGCATAGGGTTAAAGCTAAAATCGAAAGGACCGACTTTATTGCACCAGGATTTATCCCATATAGCTAGGTCTATCTCCAGAGAACAGCTCGCTACTCTCCAAAAACGTCGCACAAAGCACAAACCTCGTAGTTTCGTCAATGATCCCCGTGGATCTTGTAAAAACTGCACCCATGTACAGAACGACTCAGCTCGCCACGACCTTCAGAGCGCGAGGCAAACGGCTTGATCACTTCGCCCCGGAGACCCACAGACATGCCCACTGACTGTAAACATGTAACTTCTGACGCGAGAGCTGCTTCAAAGACAACCTTTTTCCCCTTTTTATCTGTGTTCCAATCATTCTTCCATAAACCACATCTCCGGCAAAAACAGAGACAAGATCACAATTTCTGCAAGTAACAAACATTATAAATGTGTCTGCCTCAGTACCATGCAAGATAGATGACACGTATTCGGGAAATGAATTCAGACGTCCAAACAAGAACATGTATCATAGTAAAATATACACAACTATTGGATAATAAGTCGTCCCCATGTGGGATGCAATTTTTTTTTTTGTTATTTTGAAGCCTTGCGCTGGTTTTCGCCGGGGGCCCTAAACATAGCCGGCCCATTAACATGGTCTAACGGTTAAACAGTGTTTCCTGGACTTCTCCACAGGTGATCCTCATCCGCATGGTGGCAATTTGTGTCACCTGGTGTTTATCGCTTGTGTGATGTCCTGGTGGGGTACAACTTACCTATCTATAGCAAACAAACAGGAAGCCCTAAAAAAATTTGAACATCCACAAATCCCAAAACAAAAAGACAAAAACTGGCGACGTTTTTTGGCAAAAAATATTAAGAATGAAAATGAGAAGTCAAGAAGAAATGTGACCAAGATATTAAAAAATAATGCTCGCTAACTAGCGCAAAGAAATCGAAAATATCTCTTGCAATGACTTCTTTAATATTTGAAACAAAAACCTTGACAAGACAATACAAATATATCAGAAATGCTTATTTGCATACAAGCTGTACGTATGGAGCTAAAAGACAGAAAAGAGGCTTTTCTCTCTGGCTTTACGCAGTACCGGCACTTATTTCTTTTTAAACATTTTCTGTATTTCCAGCACTACTGTGATAGACACTTTGTGATGTGTTATAGCACTCTTTATGGAGACTTTGTGATGAGTTATAGCACTCTTTATGGAGACTTTGTGATGTGTTATAGCACTCTTTATGGAGACTTTGTGATGAGTTATAGAACTCTTTATGGAGACTTTGTGATGAGTTATAGCACTCTTTATGGAGACTTTGTGGTGAGTTATAGCACTCTTTATGGAAACTGTGTGGTGAGTTATAGCACTCTTTTTAGAGACTTTGTTGTGAGTTATAGCATTCTTTTTGGAGAATTTGTGGTGAGTTATAGCACTCTTTATGGAGACTTTGTGGTGAGTTATAGCACTCTTTATGGAGACTATATGGTGAGTTTTAGCACTCTTTTTGGAGACTTTGTGGTGAGTTATAGCACTCTTTTTGGAGAATTTGTGGTGAGTTATAGGCACTCTTTATTGGAGACTTTGTGGTGAGTTATATCACTCTTTTTAGATACTTTGTGGTGAGTTATAGCACTCTTTTTGGAGACTTTGTGGTGGATACCAGCACCTTTTTTTTAGAAAGAAAACAGCCCTGAACAGAAAATTATAATAAACAATCTGGACAATTTACGTAGATGGTCGGAGGACATCGACAAATTATTTGATCAAACTAGTATTCCACACAACGGAAAGGAAAAGTGGCAATCTTTGACAATTTAACAAACTCATTTTGAATTAATTGTAAATTTTTTTTAAGGTGGGGATGATTCATTTGTACATTATCAATGGGTTAAGAGAGACGTGGGGGTCGCCGTGGTGTAGTAAATAGACACTCGCCTGCGTATCGAACGGTTGCTGGTTCGGGTGCTGATGGGTCCGGGCTTTCTTTAAAAATGACCTTGGCTCCCTACCCGCCTTGAGTAGGTACCAGGTGCAGTCCTGGGAAGTAAACGTGGCCGGCGGGATGTTGACCACATCACCCACCAAGTGCCGATTGGTCTGTAAAATATAGGTCTAGTCCTATATGCCATATAGCCTAAAAGCGTAGAAAAGGGTTCTTTGCTTTTACTTTTTACTAGGGAACAATAATCTATATTCAGAGGTGAAAGACAACTTTTATCGCCGCATTTCTTCTGTTTTCACGGCAATACTAGGCTTTAAAAAAATACAGAATATCTACACCGCTCTAAAGTCTGGTAAGTACAGGCAGTAAGAATACTTAACAGGACAGAGTGTGATATCGTATTTAAGAAAACACATACATTATTCCAGTTGGCATATATAATGTGGAATAAACCTCAGACATGACTATCATTTTTAATACCTCAGCCATAGGGTGACATGTGACGAGAAATGTGACACAGCTCCAGAAACGGCCGATACATCAAACGATTATATGTTATGTAACAATGAAACACGTCTTCAACAACAGAAATGGGTAAAATTACAAAAGCCGCTTAGTTAAAAGTTCAACGTGGCCTATTCATGGCTGTGTAGATGAACGCTGGTCAGTTTGTAATGTAAGAAAGAACAAGTAAAGAACATATTCGTGTCACTGAGGCATCGGACATTTCATCAACATATTCTCCTTGTGTGGATTCTGGGGCCCGTTGTGTAAGTTGGGGGGGGGGGGTCACGTAGCCAGCGAAACACCCCTTCGCCTCTGGTTCTGACCATATCCTGTAACTCACTATGTAAATGAACTAAATGTAAATATGGACTATTCCACATTAAGTAAATAGTCCTTGTTTAATAGGTAAGGGTCAGAATATAGGAGACTAAGATTTATTCCATCGCAGATCTACTGGGGGTGAGTTATAGTGTAAATTCACTGAAGCATAAGTGATTTTCATTAGTGCCAAAGCCTTTTTCCGTGGCTGAAACACCGCCTATCTTTACGGAGCGAATCTTTCCCGCTTCTAGCTGGGGAGGGAATTAAATCTAAGCGTCATTCTAGATGCAGCTTCCAAACCCAGAAGACGGGCTGAAAGTATTCTCTGTCAAGTGTCATATATCTGCTTTAAAATATACCCTATTCACTAAGAGAATTAGACAACAGTATGGAATGTGAGAGTTATTATAGCCTGACAGGACCGGCTTGTCTGGGCGTCATCGGGATCATAATGGAGGTGTTCCAATAGGATTCTTCCATCAGCAGTAAGCTAGCAGCAAACAGGTACCTTCTTCTTTCGCTTTGTTTCAGTGACCTTCTCAACACCTTGGGAAGGCACATGGTGTGTCACACCAACTAGAGGACAGCTATTGCAATTTCAACACTATCAGGTGCTTCTGTGCCAGGGTTTGGACACTACAGACTGTCACCAGCTGCTACCTATACCGTTCTATACCCATTGACCCTTTAAATTATGTTGTCAACACCCAATCTGGGTATACATAGGTGTGTCTTCACCGATGACTATCTGACATTGTATCCCAAGATCCCCAGAGATCTAGGAGGGTACATAACCCTAATAATTGTGAGATCATTAGTTTGGTGCCAATGTCAGCTCCCAAGAGAGATCTAAAAATGGACTGAGGAGAGAAGCCTGTCAACTACTACTTTCCAATTCCAGACGAGTAAATATGTCCTGTTGAAGCTTCATTCCATGGGTTTTCACCCTGAAATTCAATATTTAGAAATGATCGCAAACGGCAAATGTTAAAGAAGGGTGAGAATGTGACGGTGCAGGTGGAAAGGGGGGAGGTGGGGATTAAATTCCTAACTTCATAAATGGTGGTTCTGTGAAAAAGAGGGAGTGGATCCACTTCCCCTTAATAACCATGTCTTAAACGACGATTTTTAAGGGTTTGTGAAAATCCGATGTTCTGAGAAAAAAGTGCAGATATCACAGCCTAGCTGCAGATCGTCTAAACGTGCCAAACGCGAGTTTAAGGCCGAAAAAAAAAATAAGAAAGACAGAAAGAAAGAAAGAAAGAAAGAAAGAAAGAAAGAAAGAAAGAAAGAAAGAAAGAGAAAGAAAGAAAGAAAGAAAGAAAGAAAGAAAGAAAGAAAGAAAGAAAGAAAGAAAGAAAGAAAGAAAGAAAGAAAGAAAGAAAGAAAGAAAGAAAGAAAGAAAGAAAGAAAGAAGAAAAGAAAGAAAGAAAGCTCTTATGTCTTTTATAGGGCGTAGTGTTTGCGAATTTTTTTTTAAGCTAAATTCAAATGAAATACTGTGTTTTCTGAAAAGTTGACCGTTTTCTGTTAATTTGTGCAATAATAAATGCACTAGGCTTTTAGGGCAAGGCTTATATTAAAGGGCTTCCTAAAAAATCGTGCTAGGGTTCGGGAGGTGGGGGTAAGTCTTTGGGGAAGGGGGCCGTAATAGTTGTTTCACATCTGCTTGTTTGTTTCCGATTTCGTCATTACTGTGTTAAGAGTTATTTTTAAACTGTACCTTTCTATAGCTTCAGTTAGCACTCGATTTGTCTTTAGTGCAGTAGTAGCACTCCGGTTAGTAGGCTTCCGGTTAAAATGGACGCTAGACAGCGGCGCCGTTCGGAACAGAAGCAAATTTTTTGCTTCTGCCGGACGGTGGCCGATGCATTTTTGCTCCATTTGTAGACTGGATATAGTTTCGTCGCCCAGCTTCTGAGTTGAATGCATGGCGTGACCCTGTGAGCTGCGGATTGCATTTGGAATGTTTTTTTCGACTGTGACCAACGTGGTGGTGTGAATTGTAGATTCAGAAAATGGCGCGATGCCTGTCGTTCAATGCTGGCGGGGCCCGTATTAAAATTGATCACGCGGACAACTGCTGATCTGTTGACGACAAGTTCTGCTATCATCAATGATGAACTGCATTTCTAATGTTGGACTGTTTGTGTTAGCACTTCGGATGGCTACCATATGCTTTAATGCGAGTGTATGCTAGATATGCTGAGACAACAGTCTGTCAATCTTTCCACAAGGGACTGTGATAGACATTCTGAGTGTTTTTCGCTGGCTCAGGAGCGGAGCAAAGATGGGGCAACCCGTTTGCTATGAAGCTGAAACTAAGACTACCAGACTACCAGACTACCAGTAGCACTCTGCCAAACCAAAACATAGATGTTGGTCTGTTTGGCAAGATGGAATCGGAAAATTTCCGAAATGGTTTCAAGTAACGAAGTTGGGCCCAAGGAGACCGTGACTGGCCGTTCACTCATGCATCTTAACCTTTGAGACGCGTTAATTTAAATTACAGGGGAGTCCGGTTGTGTTCTGCTATGTATATGTTGGCGGACGAACAGGTACAGGTTTCATTTTACTCGCTGTTCCGACCGATTGTGTATATTCCGGCGATCTTGCACTTCAGGTACTAAATAAATTGACTTCAGTTGTTTTATTTGATGGCCGACAAGGAGAGATATTTATGAAACCAAAGAACGTAAGATGCAGTCGCTTGTGGGACGTAGGCTGAACCTGTGGGGTGCGGGGTGGGTTTAGGGCCAGTTCTAGATATTCTGGTGTCGTTGAAACCGGTCACATCCTGTAATATAGAGAACGCGTGATCGCCGGTGAGAGCGTCGACACAATGCAACTTGACACCCCTTCAGCCTAGCCTAGCGGGTCTCAAAAGTTAGGATGCATAAATGAACCTCCAATCACGGTCTGCCTGGGCCCGACTTCGGTAGGCTAACCTCGAAATGATTGACAGTATGCGAGACCACGCGCTATGAAATATGAGAAGATGAAATTGTCATGTTTGCTTCGGCGATTATGTTTAGCAAAACTGTAAATATTCACATTTTCTGTCTGAAGAGGGTTTATAATGCTGGCGCTGACCTGGCCTCGTGAAACTGGTGCAGAAATACGCTAAGGACCGGCGGCGAGAGATAAGTCAAGTCACCCCATCTTATATTAACGTAACTTAGTAAATCTCAGGGATGATAATCACACGACAGTACCTGGCACGAAATTACTTTTGTTGTTTTTTGACCGCTACAGGTTTTCTGAATTCCCCTGTGTGAGCACCAGAAGACACTTCGAATGTAAAGATTTTAATATGCGTCATATCTCAGTTTAGGTTTCAAGCAAGGAGTCAGCCAAGGCTAACGGAAGTTACAATTTAGCGAGTGCAAGGCAACTACGATAATGCCAGGGGTGCTAAGACAGAAAAAGAGTCGCTATCAGCCCCTTTGACAAAATGTTAAGGGCGACCTAAGAGGTTTAAGAGTTATAAAAATAATAATCTTCATGTGCTAAATGTCGAATACAATCATATATTTGCAATGATGTGAAGAGTATAAATTAAAAAAAATTAAAAAAAGAGAAACTTCTTTACGTAGTTGGTCTGTGGTGAGGGAAGGACATTACAAATGTTCAGGGGAGGTTCAGTACCCCCATACAATTTTTCAGGGGAAGGGGAGGAGGGTGGGCAGGAGATAGCTCATGGGACACGCCGCAACGTTCATTTGTCGTTTGTGATGACGATAACGTGGAGCTTACTCAAATCGTTCCAAAAGTCGTGGCCAACTTAAAAAAATCTCTAACTCAGTAACCGTTGGATGATAGTTGTTGAAAATTTGAAACTACTCACGTTTTCGGGCCCAGCGACACCGTAATTGGCCGTTCATTCTGCGTCTTAACCTTTCACTTGCGCCACTTTCTCTTACAGGGGAGGCAGGCTAGAATGCACTC
>CAJHNH020005370.1:0-15000 GCA_905116865.2 Candidula unifasciata
TTTGGGGCAAAAAATGACTCCGCCCTCACATACTCGTCACCGCCCTCACAATCTCGTCACCGCCCTCGTTACTTACACCCATACTAGTCCTGCGCATTAACATGGATAGTGACATTTCCTTAGAATATATCTATAATTTAGCAACTAAGAAGTCAGTTGTTACAAAAAAATTTGTGCTTCTGCTTTTTGTAATACAGGCAATAATTTCACTAAATAAAGAGTAAACCAGACTCTGGTTGTGAAGACGAAATGTTTCAAGGCGGAATGATTTCGCAAAATGCGGCAAAAAAAGGGAAATGTAACTATTTTTCTAGTCACATGTTTTTACGTTTAGTATTCAATTTCAATCGTTTGTGAACTGTACATTAAATGTAGACGGACACAAAAACGTAAGAGGAATTACAATTTTAAAAACCACGAGAGAGACGATAGCCTTCAACCTGTAGTCGGTACACTGAAGCTTTGTGGATCACAAGGTAATTATATATTTTTCTATTTATTTACATGTTTATTAAGTATATAGTAAATACATGCAGTGCCATTTACGGCATTTATAGTGAGTGGCACAGGACAATGGACGCAGTGTGCTAGAGCCATATTTTAAAAGATCAATCAACATAAATAAACAGAGGTGAACCTGTGAGGTCATAGAAAAATTATATATGTAATAAACAAACATATAATTTATTGATTGGCACTTATAGAAAGACTTTAAGAAGTAGAGAGATAGGACACAACAGACAACATACAAATCCTAAACTTACTAACATCGCACCTGTCACCTCAAAATGGTATGTGCGCCTTGCAATGGAAACAAGTGTACTAAGAACATGACCCTCTAGGAGGCACCTCAAAACTGATGGGTGACGGGATTAAAATTACGTGCCTGTCTTTACTGTTTCTAAAAATACATTATTAGGCCTTTTGGGTTATCCTCCGAATAACGGCCAAATATTATGGCGGCTAAAAACACACCCTAAAAGGGCCTCATTAGGTCGTATGTTGTAAACATTCAAAAACTTGAACTCGAAAATAATGAGGAAAGAAAAAAGGGGAAATGACGAAATCGACTAAACGATAATTGAGGCCTTTATATCTTAAAATAGTGGCACAGAAATGGCATATAGTATAGTGCCCGAAAATCTGCTCTTTGTGGCTGTGCGCGCCAATCAAACTCGGCTAAATGTAATCTGTGCAGCATTGGTAACGCAGTTTTCACCGCCGAGTGTATCTCCCACGCGGATAGGGTGCTACTCTAGATGGCTGGGACACTCGAGCAAATAAATTGGAGGACGTTGCAGGAGATGCGATAGCTGCTGCTCGTGAGTCCCAGCCATCTAGTTAAGTCGCTACGCGCGGCGCGGGGATACACACGGCGGTGAGTTTAATCAGAAGAACGCTATTGCTAACCTGTGCCGAAGCGCGTGACCTCCCCACCATGTCGCTATTATCGTGTGTATTGTTGAGTTGTTGCCCCCTACCCCCACCCACCCCCCCCCCCCTCTTTGTACAGAAACTGGATAAATAATGACTTACATCATTCTCCCGATTTGTCTTGGAATAGAACTCGGTTACTCAACACGTAACAATGTTAAGGAGCCATTTGCCATAACTTTTAATCTGTAAAGGCCGGATACTTCACACCACAGCGGGTTCCATCTAATATGGCACTATGGTTATATCCATACATTAAATTGTCTTTATAATGCCACTAATAATTTTTACTTTTCTCGTGTAGTTCCTACTTAAAATTGTACATAGGAAGCTCAAATATAATCCAACGGGTGGTTGAGAAAAGCCAGCCAATTTCGCATGTGGGTTAAGAAATCCCACTGTGATGAGAAAGAATAAATCTCCTGTAGATGGGTGAACAAAAAAGGATATGAAAAAAAAAAACAAGATCGTAAGTAAGGTAATATTTATTATGGATTTCTCGACCTATAAAAACTTAACACGTTTTGCACTTCTGGGGGTAGCCTTGTGCGTTTGCTGCGTGAGTATGCTGTCCCAACTGTTGAGAACGCTGATCTCTTGGGGGAACAGAGCTCGAATCTTCGGTAATGTGATATGTGTTTTATTTTGGTTTTCTCTCCCGTGTGCAAACATAAAATCCTACCCAGCACAGCTGGTCGTCCGCAACGACGGCTAGTTATGCGGCCCTAAATCGCCCGGCTCTAGATCCCCTCTCCCCTCCCTTGGTCCTAGAGGGCCCCAAGAAGAGGGCAGTGATGTAAATTTCTCTTTGGGAAGCGCACGCTGGGTCTGTGGGATTATTTCAAATGACGGATACACTTCCCTTTATGTATATTTCGTTGAATATATCATATTAAAAATTCACATAAACGAGAGAGAGAAAAGTCTAAAGTTTGCATATTTACACTAGTTAGATGTTCAATATGGCTGCCGTCTGCTGCTCGGCAAACATCTAAGCCAGTGTTTCCCAAACTTTTCTTGGTCACGGCGCCTTTTTTTTTTTTTATTAAAATTTTACCACGGAGCCCTAACCTAAGTAAAAGTATGACTATTCGTGTCTTGGTTAAATTAATTATAAAGCTTTTACAATATTTCGCGGCGTCACTGTGAAGAAGCCGCGGCGCACAGTTTGGGAATCACTTCTCTAAGCGATAGCCGAACTCAACCCACACATTAAAAGCATTTTTTGCGTAACCTTGGTTCCTCGAGCATGCGCACTCGAATGGTTAGTTCCACCACTTTGCTCAGGTGATAGTATTCGAAACTTTAGACCTTACCCCCTCTCTAGTATGTGTTATTCATATTTAATATTTATTTAACAATACACATGAGTGAAAGTGTATCTACCGTTTTAAAAAACCCCCGTGTATACAGTTTTCAAATTCATGATTACATGTGAATGTGGTAACATGCGATAATAGTGCCAACGGAAAAATAAATAAAATAGTGACTATTAACGTCATGAATCATCAAGTGCCTGGCCGACTGGCCTGGGCGATCATGCCTCTCTGCGATCCGCAACTGCGTGTATCATTTCGAGTACTGACACCCCCCCCCCCCCCAACCCCTCCATGCCATGGCAAAAGACTGTAAAGAATTTTCTCGCGCTGTCTTTCTGTCTCCATCTTTCCACAGATGTCTCCAGTGGTTACACCATGTTCTTCCATTTTCCCTTCTCATAACATTACCCAAAAAAAAAAGATGACTATCTCTTTCTGATGTCTGTGATTAGGTGTCTTCGAAAATATGCCTCTTTCAAAACATGTGTTGCTCTTCTTTTATAAAACCATATCTCTGAGGCCTCAAGATATTGTTCGGCTTGTTTATTCGTTGTCTAGGCTTCAACGCCGTATGTTAAAACTGGCGCTATATTGCATGGGGAAATTCTTTTCCTTATATCCAATAACATGGATTTATAGTAGGTTTGTACCGAATAGTAATTTTCACTATTCGGCCGAATACGAATAGTGTATCATCATCATCATCAGGTGCCTTGCCGACCTACGTGGGCGATTATGCCTCGCCACAATCTGCGACCTGTTGCAGCATGTATTAGTTCGTGTGCTGACACACCTCCATGACATGCAACAAGACTGTCAAGAATCTTCTCTCGTTGTCTTCCTCTATCTCTCCTCCCACATATCTTTCCAGTGGTCACCACTGGCTCCATTTCCCCCTTATTTTATAACATGACTGAAAAATGATTACTGTCTCCTTCTGATGTATGTGAGTAGTTGTCTTCTGGCTCCCGCCTCTATCAGAACCTCTTGGTTACTTTTTATTTTTTTTTTTTTAAAGAATTTTTCTAACACCTCAAGAAATTGTTTGGCCTGCCTTCCGATTGTCCAAGACTTACAGCCATATGTTAAAACTGGATGTACGTAAGAAGCAAGAATTCTTTTTCTAACCTTCAATGACAAAGATATATTGCATACGATGTTCTTCATTTTATAAAATACAGTTTTTGCCTGTCCTATTCTGTTTCTTATTTCAGTAATGCATCTTCCATCTGATGTTATCCATGTGCCCAGATACTTAAATTTATGTACTTATCCCAAAATAAAACCATTGACTTTTATGACACATTTAGGAATAATTATTTTCTGTGATACCACCTTTACTTCTGTCTTCCCACTATTCAAACTGAGGTACATTCTTCCACTTTCGTGTATAAAATAGATCTAAAAAGAAAACATCCATGATGTCAAATGAACAATGAAATTCGTTCCATGTTGTCAGCATTAAAGCAGCTTCTTGTCTCGCTGAAGGTATTTCCAGCTGTACTAAACAGACGTTTACTTGGTACGCTCGTAGGTGGTGCACAAAGATAACGCTTGACAGTATGAATCAAGGTGGGAAATCTTGAGATGGTTTTTTTTTCCACCAGTCCAGAAACGGATGTAAGGTAACCACTATTCGTATTCTGCCCGACCGCAACTATTCGGTCGAATACCGAATAGTTATTAGGTCCACTATTCGGCACCGAGGCGAATACGAAGCGAATATTCGGTACAGCCCTACTACCGATTGCCCAGGACTTACAACCATATGTTAAAACTCTTCTTTAATAATGTTACAATTTATAGCCGACTTTTCTTGATTTTCGCCCCTACACCCCTGGCATACGCACCCAGTTTGAAAACCTTTGCTGTAATGCCTCGGTCGAGTCAGCAGGCAAGACCTTGCCAGCTGCTGTGCCACGCAACCGGGTCGCAGTTTTCCCACTACTACAAACTTAGGCAACAGCAACTATTGTATTGAGAGAATTATTTCAGTCCATCGCAGTGTATGCAGACATGAGTGTAAGGTAACCACTATTCGTATTCGGCCTGACCGCAACTATTCGGCCGAATACCGAATAGTCATTCGGTCCACTATTCGGCCCCGAAGCGAATATTCGGTACAGCCCTAATTTATAGCACAAAATGTTCTTTTTTTTAAATGTAAAATGCAGTTTTGGAAGTATAATTGAGAGGGGAAACAATACAGCACATTTCGCGTGTAGATCCATAACATATTTACTGTTAACTGGGGAACAAAGAAAAAAAAGGATATGAAAAATGATCGAAAATAAGAAAAGCCACTATTCTTTTCTTAAAAATCCCCAGTACTTCTGTTTTTCCATTATTCAAACTGAGGTCCATTTTATCACCTGCTGCCATTACTGTATCTTTCAATGCCTGTAGTTCTTTCTGACTTGTCGCTATCAAAACTGTGTCATCAGCATAACGCAAGCTGTTTATGTTATGCCCACCAACCATAATTCTTAATATATTCATAATAGATCTCATATATTCACTGTATAATACAAACAAATCAGATGATAGTATGCATCCTTGTCTTACTACCCTCTGTATGCACGGAAATGTTTCCAACTGGTTATTCGTATAGCCGCTGTTTTCCATCACTGTTTAACTTTTCCAGTAGTTTGATTGTTTCTTCATGTGTCACTTAAGCAAATGCTTTTGTATAGTCAATGGAGCATAAGTGAAGATCGATTTCTTTAAACTTCTATAGCTCTTTCCGAAAGAGTCATGAGGATGTATATGGCATTGTTTGTACTTTTTTTTTTCAAATCCACACTGTTCTTCACTAATTTCTGGTTTAATCATGTTTCTTATGCTTCTCATAATTATTCCCAGCAACATTTTTTGTGTCACATGACTTATGGTACGATAGTCTTTTCTTCTTCTTCTTCTTCGCGTTCACCAGCTGTAAACTCTGGCGGAAAGTTCTGGTTGTCGTCCACTACTGAACTGCAGTCCTGCTCCAGAACCTGAGTGTTGCGTGTGCATCAGTTTTACAGATCTCATTCTCTTGAATACAGACTGTTGGTTCCTTGCCTCTCCGGCAAATGCACTCCGACTTCAAAGGAAGCTCCCCAATTAGTCGACTCTTACGACATGCTTTTGGGAAGGCAGTGGGTCTATTCTTGTTTACCCCACAATGGGGCCCCGGAACCCACACGGGGGATAGTCTTTTTAAAGTACCTGGTTTCTTTGGCAGAGCAATAAATGTCGATGTTAATATGTCATTTGGAGTAACAGGTAAGCAAGTTTTATCCCATCAGGACTTTCACACAAGCGATAAACAACAGGTGACACACAGTGCTACCATGCGGATGAGGATCATTCGTGGAGAGGTTCCAGAAAACCCTGTTCAACCGTTAGGCCATATTTCAAGCCTGGTTATACTTAGGGCCCCCAGCAAAAGCCGGGGTTGGGCTTCAAATAACTAACAATTTCATCCCACAAGGGGATGACGAGATTTTGTGTAATTCAGATCATTAGGAATGTACCTACTATTTTAAATGCTATTTAACTCTTAGAGTCCCAGAGGGTTTAGCATCACAGGCCCAAGGGGTAGTCAAAAGAGACGTAAAATCGGCGCATCATGCGTTCATTGGGATTCTAGGCAGTAACCTATGAACGTATGATGCGTTCCTTGGGACTCAAAGAGTTAACAATTTTGTTACGATTTCATATCCAAAATATCCCTAAGCTTTATTTTGTTCCATTGTGACATTGTCTGGCGCAGGTGCCTTTCCTTTCTTCGTGTAATGCAATGCATCCTCAAATTCTGAAGCCAGTTCACTGTTGTACTGCAAAAATACTGGGGGGGGGGGGGGGGGTGCTGCGTGGTCCTGAGGCATGGCGTTCGCATCTAGTGCTATAGGTCCCGGCTGGGATTTTTTAACGTATACTTTTAGTAATTTCCCCTGGTCTCTGGATAGTAAGAACGAACTCCCATGTGTATTGTTGCGCACGGAAATCGAAAAAGAGTAGACAAAGGGGCCTGCCGGGCAAAATTTGGAGTTAAAATCTATTCAAAGTATTTCAGGATCCTCACCGGTGCTACGGAGTTTGTGCACTCAGGTAGATGCGCTCTGATTAAGTAGTCGATTTTTACGACATGCTTGTTAGGGGGCTGTGGGTCCCCAGACCACCAAAAATAGGGCTCAGGAACCCACATGTACGAACAGTTAATCAATTTTTTTTATTCTACTTCTTCATTTTACTTACCGATGCCTTATTTGCACACAATGCCCCTAACTACACATGTCCTGGGGAAACGGGATTGGAGAGGGGGTGGCCGTCAATGTCTCTCAAATTTGAGTGTGGCAGCTACCACCGCTGGACTCCCAGAGGAAGGGGGTGGTAGCGTCCACTTTGGGAATCACTGGCCAAGGGCATGTAAAAAGGCGATTTACTTTGTGACTATTACAAATTATTTCCCCGACAACTGGATCAAACTAACCGGAGCAGTATAATGCAACAAAAGACATGTCATTATTGGCTATTTTGCATGCTCACAAGGATTGAACGTTTCTTTAGATATTTCTCATATTGCTTACCCGTCATCCTAAATGAGAGAATCACGCTTTTATGAACATGAAACTGTGACACAATGTTTTTATTGTAGGATCTGGTTTGTGTAATGTGTAATTATTTTTTGTTTTTGTTTACAGGTGACGATAATGGTGTAGAAACCACCACATAAACTTCGTATTCAGAGATTTATCCGGACACAGTACTCAGCATCCCATATTTGCAAGTGCATCGCTCTCAGTCGATCCTTTAAACTCTTGTACACTGCTTGTGTAACCAGCTTGCCAACACAGATGGCCACTCTTCATGTAAGCGGGGCACAGCCATCAGTAAGACCTGAGAGGCAGACCTCTAGACAAGCTTCAGTACCACAGACTACAAGTACTGCAGCCAGATGTCGTGTCTTTAGAGGACAGAAACTAAAGCCACGTCAGAAAGAAACACTGACTACAGCCCAGTCACAGCCAGCGGGCACTCAAGCAAGCAACAGCTCGAGCTTTCGGTATTCTGCGCGACATACTGTAGGTGAAGTTTCTACGGCTGCTACCAACACCTCCACACAAGAATCCTCGACCACGCTGGTGAATAGAAGTACAGCTTAGTATTTTCATTACTTGGAGAGTAAAATGAAGCTCTTGACATCGAAATTAGATTCACACAATGGTGCTTTAGACAGAAAAAATTAGGCACTTGCGTCGTAAAATGGAATCACGCGCACAAAAATTGGGCAGAATTATTTTACTGATTGACAAAAAGCATAAAAATCTCTCTGATGTAGAAAGAATGCTTCCCTTCTTTCGTGCCAAAAAGGATTCATATGATGAAGATTTACAAAGAAGAATGGACTTGCTGAAAGCTCAAAGAAATTTATTTGCTCATGATATAAACAGACTGTCTGTGAAGCTGAGTTCCAGAATAGCTCCATTTGCTCGTTCTTTAAATAAGCAAGCAAAGGTGTTGACTTCTAAAATAAATGCATATAGTCGTGATGTAAAAGAGAAAATGAAACAAATGAATTCTCATTACTCTCGATGCACTGCTGCTGTAGAGAAAGAGTTGACAAACTTAACTTCTAAACATGTAATTGCGTTAATAAGTTAATCATGTGACACAAACCTTTTTTCCAGATTATATTGTTAATAGCGGTCCCAAATTATCGAGGCGTAAAATATACCCTAACAGGGCCTCAGTCACGTGTCAATTGCATACTTCCGGGGTCTATACTACCACCGCCGAATTGCGAACTTCTGGGGACTATACCGCCACCGTCGAGAGTATTTCTAACGAGCAAATAAAATTAAGGAAGCTGCAGGAGATGCGGTAGCTGCTGCTCGTGAGTCTCAGCCATATAGTTCAGCCCCAATCCACGCCGCATGAGCAGCGTGGGGTATACTCTCGACGGTGGCGGAAGTGCGAAATTTAAGTCGCCGTAAGTTCGCAATTGACACTTGGCGTAGGCCATGGTAGGGTATATATTTGGCCTCAATAATTTGTAACAGTTATTCGGAAGATAGCCTTGTTTTCTTATAACATGAGAATTATTATTATGTTCATCACATCAAAGCTATTGGCCTCGTGAAGCGTGTGTGTGTTGTGTTTTTTTTTTTTACAGAAGAACCAAAGGAGACAAGGTACAAACAAAAACGGGCATACGGGAAGGGCAAAACTATTACCATCTGTCTAAGAAACAAACAACGTAAAGGACACTTTTCTACGCCTTCAGGCGTTATTCTGCATAGACCCATATTTTCATTGATCAGTCTCACTAGGTGGGTGATGGTACCTGGTACACACTCAATGATGGGTCAACCTGCGGGCCAAGGTCTTTTTTTTTCAATGCCACAACCTTCTGCTTCACAGGCGAGCTTCTAGCCACTAAACAATGGCGTCTACCTTAAGAAACAATATTAAACTAAAATTATAGTATAATAATGGCCTCTAGCTGGCTTTGGGCGCAACGCAACAACGTAGGGGACGGGCCTCCGTGAGCTGGTCCGGGTGTCTAGTGCAAAAGGGTTTCTCACCATTTGAAAGTCCATCGTGTCCGAATTGTCTGCCAGTGATCCTCTGCCACCTGCTAATAAAGTCCAACATGTGTCCGGTAAACCAATAGTAAGCTTGTCGCTCGGTCGTCCAGGCACGCTGACTGTTTTAATTAGGCTGCCGCAACGACTTCTTATCTCACAGTACCTTCTGCAAACCACCAAGTCGTCTTGTCTCTATCCGAAAGAAAAACACCATTCTGTAATTTCGTGCAGCAGGGAACCAGCCCTGAGCTTCATGAACTCAGGTGGGCCCACCTCCGAAAGCGTCTAAGAATCGTGGGCCGAAACGCTCGTTGACGAGGATAATTTCTACTGACAACTGGTAGATCCCTGCTGTACTTGCTCCCTGTGAGTTTATTCCTAATTCCCTGCCTGCTAGTTTCCTGACACACCGGCATAACCTGGAAAAATTGGAATTATCTTGATGTCCCGGTGGCTAGAGAACAAGATGCATACACACTTTGAAAGCATGTAGAGAAAGGCGAAGACAAGGATGCTTCAAGCAGAGTGGCAAGGTCACGGGTAGTGAGCATAGTTTGGATCCTTTCTCCAGACTATGCCGGCGCAATGGGTAATAAACAGTCAGACAGACTGGCTGGATCTGCACCACTGGCGGGTGAATTGATTCACGACAAGGCAGGTGTCGTGGAAGCCCGTTTAGGATAAGAAACGGAATCAGTAGAGAAAGAAGATAATTATAGTCCAGAGATAATGAGGCACCTGGGTTTAACCAGAGGGTCTGGCCGGCTCACTACACTTCGAGGAAAGGCAAGACGGATGTATAACCAGATTGTGACCATTACCATCAGTACTGAAACTCTGCTCTGGCTGCTGAAGATGAGGACGGAGCACACATGGAAATGCCCCGAGTGCTGTGATGTCAATTCTTGAACCAACTCAACTTTCTATGGACTCATCTTCTTTTGCTTCTTGTTCTGTTGGTGACTGCTGCTTGATTCCTGATTCCTGCTGGTTATTTTGAAGTCTGTGCGCTTTTTTTTTTAAATTTTTTTGTTTCCATTGTCTCTACGAAGTATCTATGCAATGCTCATAAGTGTGATCTGGCCTTGAATTTTTGTCCGTAATCAATGGATGCCTAACTTCTCTGTCGCACCTCGTGAGAAGGTATTTAATGTGATAACTATTTTGATTGAGGATAGAAGAGTTGCTGGGCTGTCATGCAGGCGACCCAGTTCAGACCAGACTGGTAAGGAGAGGAAAGTTGTTAATTTTATTTTACGAGCTTCTTTATCTTAACAGACTTGAAATTCTGGTGCAAAGCTCTGCTTGTTAATCCATTTCAGAACTATAGTCTTGTTTTAGAACTTAGTTTTGTGTGCACATCTGTTTTACAGATCTGGTTTGTCTGTATGCAGACTATTGCTTCCTCAGCTACTGCAGATGCACTCCAACTTCAAAGGAAACATCCCTAATTAGTCGCCTCCAAAGACATGCTTGTTAGTGACGCAATAGGTCTATTCTTGTCCCCCAAAATATAGCTCCATTTATTGTGATAGTCTCTCTACACCGGGGTAAAGGCAATATAGGCACTGAAGACAGTTATTGTCATGGTCTCTCTACACCGGGGTAAAGGCAATATAGGCACTGAAGACAGTTATTGTGATGGTCTCTCTACACCGGTGTAAAGGCAATATAGGCACTGAAGACAGTTATTGTAATAGTCTGTCTACACCGGGGTAAAGGCAATATAGGCACTGAAGACAGTTATTGTGATGGTCTCTCTACACCAAGGTAAAGGCAATATAGGCACTGAAGACAGTTATTTTGATGGTCTCTCTACACCGGGGTAAAGGCAATATAGGCACTGAAGACAGTTATTTTGATGGTCTCTCTACACCGGGGTAAAGGCAATATAGGGACTGAAGACAGTTATTTTGATGGTCTCTTTACACCGGTGTAAAGGCAATATAGGGACTGAAGACAGTAATTTTGATGGTCTCTTTACACCGGTGTAAAGGCAATATAGGCACTGAAGACAGTTATTGTGATGGTCTCTTTACACCGGGGTAAAGGCAATATAGGCACTGAAGACAGTTATTGTGAAGGTCTCTTTACACCGGGGTAAAGGCAATATATGCACTGAAGACAGTTATTGTGATAGTCTCTCTACACCGAGGTAAAGGCAATCTACCTATATGGCCGCAATGTCTTGACAGCTGTTGCTTTTTCTGTTTAAATCTGTTCGTCCTAATTTTCTGGATGTCCCAAAGCTTTCTGACATAATAGGTGCTAAAGCACCTACGTTGATTTGTGGCTTGTGTAGTCCCTTGTCAAATATAACGACATCAGGATGGCTGATTTTTTTTCGCACTTTAATTAATGTCGAGATGCTATTTCTCGGGATTATGGGGGGGGGGGGGGGGGGGGGGGGGGGGGGGGCACGATCTGTTCAGCCTGCTTTAGTAAGCCATGGTTAGAATTTGACCTATTTTGTTTTTTTGGGCGTGGCATTGAGAAGTCCTGTTTTGTGTGTGATTTTTTGCTTGCCACTCATGTCTGTCGAGGTTATTATTGATAATACTTCTTCCATCAGTTTAAAAGATTACGTAGTCATCTCCTTGTGGGATGCAATTTTTCGTTATGTTGAAGCCCCACCCTGGCTCTTGCCAGGGGCCGCAATATAGCCTGACCATAAATATGGTCTAAGGGCTAAACGCGGCTTCCGGGATCTCTCCACGGATTATCTTCGTCCGCATGGTGGCACTTTGTGTCATCGGGTGTTTATCGCTTGTGTGATTTCCTGGTGGGGTAAGAGTTACTTACTTTCTCACTTCTTCCAGTTTTGGAATACTGTGCTTATTTGCGATTCCCGACAAGGACCGCTGACAAGAACTCACGCATGACCGTCTCCAGTATACTTTTGTCTCCTTTTGTCATTTGCCGTCCGTTCACAGTTCTTTCTGCTTTCTATCCCTCCACCCCTATTGACATTTTATGGAGCTGTAGGGTCTTCTAATGACGGTGACTCCTCTCGATCGTCATTTATTTCCTTCTCCCACTCAAGTTCCTGAAAGTGCAACTCCCATCTTGCCTTTCTATTCCTTTTCCTTTGCCTTTATTTTACGATTTAATTTTTTACATTGTGTACTCACAAGAGCAAAAATACCATCAATGTACTGTCTACTGAAGCAAAGCCGTCTGCGCTGGCTGGGACACGTCTCCTGCATGGAGGATAGTCGTATTCCAAAGGACCTCCTGTATGGTGAACTGGAAACAGGGAATAGACCTACACGAAGGTCAAGCTACGTTAAAAAGACATGAAAATGGGACCTGATAGATACCGATATAGGCACAGATACTTGGGAAAAATCAGCTGAAGATCAACTACCATGGCGACAGAAAGTGAAAAACGGATTGACGCAGTTTGAAAGACACCAAACGGGTTCTATCCCAATATCTCCCCCGAAACAGACGGTTGAATATTTTAGGGGATGGTAGATAGCCTGCATGCAGTCGTAGGACCTGGGTTGCATTCTCTGGTGAGACCTATGTGGG
Source organism: Candidula unifasciata (assembly GCA_905116865.2). Taxonomy (NCBI): domain Eukaryota; kingdom Metazoa; phylum Mollusca; class Gastropoda; order Stylommatophora; family Geomitridae; genus Candidula; species Candidula unifasciata. The sequence goes on from CAJHNH020005370.1 coordinate 12,863, forward strand.
TTGGGTTTAGGCCCAGTTCTAGATGTGTGGGGTAGTTAACAGAATTCCAAAGCCAGGAAACCCGCTCTTACTACTCTCTAAAATATTGGACTGTCCTGTGACGTCATACTGGGAGGGGGGAAAAAGAAGGGGGGGGGGTATTGGAAAAACAACACCAAACGCGGCGAGCTATAGAGAGAAGACGCTAGAGCTAAAATCAGCCTCACAGCGGGTAATTATCTACTTTTTGTGTGTGTATCTTATGTTGCAGTTCTGCCACTCCCGCATCAGACTTTACAATCCCAGCAGATGCTGTTTCCAAAACTATCGGCACATCTCCATAGTCCCCAGGGAGTGATGGATCACATTTTTATTTACATTTTAAGATGTTTCTTGCTTTATCGTCTTCTCGTGAGCCCTTTTTCTTTGCTCACTCGGAAGTCTTTTACGCTTTCGGGACTTTGATTACCTCCTGCTTCTGTGAGATCTGTTCTTGCGGTTTAGACTGCTCTAGCACCGCAATGTAGCCTGTCTGCCTTATGTGATCTGTAAAAGGATGGATGGATTGAAGGATTTGCGCGGTGATTTTAATTTGAGTGAGGAAGAGCGGCTTAAATTCCTCTTCATCATCATCATCAGTTCTCGTAATGCTTAGTGGCACTTGAGGCTTCAGAAAGGACTTTCCATGCTTTTCTGTCCTGTGCAATCTTCAGCGAAGTTTTCCATGTCAAAGATGCCGCACTCGGGTCACTTTCCATCGTTCGTCTCCAAGTTGTTTTTGGGCGCCCCTGTTTTCTCTTTCCCTCTGGTGTCAGACTTGTTTTCCCATCATGGGCTTCAATTCCTTGTTCACACTACTTAAAAACGTTCAGTGCTAGAATTGGCCTTATCAGCCATCTGCGCACACGTTAAACCTAATCCACTCACCACTGGATGACTGAGTTGGTCACCATAACACCTGATGTATGAACGTTAGTTAGTTAGTTGGGTTATCATCATTGCACTCCGGGCATGTCCATAGGTGCTCAGATCCTCCCCTCAGTATAATCCCCAACGTCTGATGGCTAATAGTACCAGTTCTATGTTGATTAACAAGTCTTCTGGTGTGCGTCTCGTTTTTTGCCTCTATTCTTCCTATTTCTCTGAGGGCATTGATAATATCAGCATGATCCATAGGCTGACCGTCGGTAGTGATAGCGGATCCAGCCAACCTGTCATCTCTTTCATTTCCATCGACGCCTGTGATGTATGAACAACAAAAATGAAAGGAAATTGGAGATATACGTGTGCAAAAAAAAAAAAATTTTCCCATAACTAAAAGTTAAAAGATGTGCCTATAATGAAAAGACGCACCGTTTTATTTCCATAGCACTGGAAATCGACAGTGTGTTTTGTGATGTAAGCAAGCAGTATACTGCACCACCTTCTTTCTCCGAAATTGAGCTGTAAGTTCTTTATGTTCGGTCAGTTAATATAATTTTCGTTTTCTATCGTACATTTCTTTATAGTAAAAAGTTCACGTTTCTTCAGATTTTGCCGTTTAAAATCTCATTAGTGTAGCGGTGAGATGTTCGCATGCTGATCCGAAGGTTGTGGGTTTAAATTCAAACGAAGTGGGATTTTTCAAAAATAACTTAAGCTCCCAGGTCGACCTAGCCTGAAATAGGTCTTGTCTTGTCTTGTCCACAATTGCCTCACAGCGTAGTGGGGAGTCGCAGTTTTCTATCCTGGGCCAAGTGTGCTGCACGTGTTGTTGTTAGTCCGTGTTGCCTCAGGATCTCTGATATTAGGGATTTTAGTCAAAATTTTTATTTTAGGTTTTTTACTTTTAAACCAAGACAGCTAAATAGAGGTTGAAAAACTGAGTCCAACGGTACCTCAATGAAGTCTGTATGTCAATTCTAAGCGGAGATATTCCCATTTCAGTGACGGAAAGTGCCCTCAAAAAATTATAATGGAAAACACAGAAACAAGATGGCGGCGTGTTCCCAAGTGAAAACTGGACCTAAATTTATCATGTTTAATGTCAATAACTCTCAAGTTTTTTGCTGAACCCCTTAGCAACCATATGTCATTGCTTTCAGGACAGCAAGCTCTAACTAAAGTTTGTTGCCTTTTTAAAAATATGATGTGATGCAAACCTAAATAACAAAAAAATG
>CAJHNH020005370.1:20000-22268 GCA_905116865.2 Candidula unifasciata
CTATCTATCTATCTATCTATCTATCTATCTATCTATCTATCTATCTATCTATCTATCTATCTATCTATCTATCTATCTATCTATCTATCTATCTATCTATCTATCTATCTATCTATCTATCTATCTATCTATCTATCTATCTATCTATCTATCTATCTATCTATCTATCTATCTATCTATCTATCTATCTATCTATCTATCTATCTATCTATCTATCTATCTATCTATCTATCTATCTATCTATCTATCTATCTATCTATCTATCTATCTATCTATCTATCTATCTATCTATCTATCTATCTATCTATCTATCTATCTATCTATCTATCTATCTATCTATCTATCTATCTATCTATCTATCTATTATCTATCTATCTATCTATCTATCTATCTATCTATCTATCTATCTATCTATCTATCTATCTATCTATCTATCTATCTATCTATCTATCTATCTATCTATCTATCTATCTATCTATCTATCTATCTATCTATCTATCTATCTATCTATCTATCTATCTATCTATCTATCTATCTATCTATCTATCTATCTATCTATCTATCTATCTATCTATCTATCTATCTATCTATCTATCTATCTATCTATCTATCTATCTATCTATCTATCTATCTATCTATCTATCTATCTATCTATCTATCTATCTATCTATCTATCTATCTATCTATCTATCTATCTATCTATCTATCTATCTATCTATCTATCTATCTATCTATCTATCTATCTATCTATCTATCTATCTATCTATCTATCTATCTATCTATCTATCTATCTATCTATCTATCTATCTATCTATCTATCTATCTATCTATCTATCTATCTATCTATCTATCTATCTATCTATCTATCTATCTATCTATCTATCTATCTATCTATCTATCTATCTATCTATCTATCTATCTATCTATCTATCTATCTATCTATCTATCTATCTATCTATCTATCTATCTATCTATCTATCTATCTATCTATCTATCTATCTATCTATCTATCTATCTATCTATCTATCTATCTATCTATCTATCTATCTATCTATCTATCTATCTATCTATCTATCTATCTATCTATCTATCTATCTATCTATCTATCTATCTATCTATCTATCTATCTATCTATCTATCTATCTATCTATCTATCTATCTATCTATCTATCTATCTATCTATCTATCTATCTATCTATCTATCTATCTATCTATATCTATCTATCTATCTATCTATCTATCTATCTATCTATCTATCTATCTATCTATCTATCTATCTATCTATCTATCTATCTATCTATCTATCTATCTATCTATCTATCTATCTATCTATCTATCTATCTATCTATCTATCTATCTATCTATCTATCTATCTATCTATCTATCTATCTATCTATCTATCTATCTATCTATCTATCTATCTATCTATCTATCTATCTATCTATCTATCTATCTATCTATCTATCTATCTATCTATCTATCTATCTATCTATCTATCTATCTATCTATCTATCTATCTATCTATCTATCTATCTATCTATCTATCTATCTATCTATCTATCTATCTATCTATCTATCTATCTATCTATCTATCTATCTATCTTCTATCTATCTATCTATCTATCTATCTATCTATCTATCTATTATATCTATCTATCTATCTATTTATCTTCTATTGCGGTTTACACTGACGGTCGGAAAAAATGGAAGCCTACTAGTCCCCCCCAATGTGGGGAAGGGGGAAGAAGAAAAAACGCATATTTGTAGTATTGCTCTAGTGTACACAAAAATGATATTTTATAACTCAAGCATGTTTTTTTTAAAAAAAACTTTCATCTCTCCTCCCCGTACTTCACTCCCGTCCCCCTTGGAGGGTTATGTCTCACATTCAAAGCTAATCTTTGCTTCCTTAAGTCCCGAATGAAGTAAGTCTTTACGTCAGGTCCCTCTCTCGTACAGACTCAAAATGACAACAGTCGAAGAACCCCTTTGGAAATTTTGTTGGGAAAAACGACGCGCCCAGTGCTAACAATAGTTCTGGGCGAATCAAATAACAAAATTTGTGGATTTTTCCCCCGGGGCAATCTTTCCCCATTTGCCCCCCAGAGTTAAAAAAACATTTTAGTGTGTTAGCTGTATGTAATACAGATTCACCTTAACCCCACGTAAAAGAGGGCCCAAAATTTTTCTTCACGTTCGATTTTAAAAACATGATAGTTCTTAAATTTTAATGGCAACAACAAATTTAGGGTTTTTCAAAATTTAAAA
>CAJHNH020005371.1:0-17500 GCA_905116865.2 Candidula unifasciata
CCCACAAATACCAGTGTCTTTTCAAACATTGATTCACTGGAAATTTTCGTCCCAAAAAACGCCCCATTGTAATGAATATTACTCATGGCACCAGAACAGGTTGTAATTTATATTAGGGTGTACCGAATACGTGATTTTCACTTTCGCCGCAATACGCATAGCTAAAACAAAATATTCGGCCCGAATACGAATACGAATAGTGAATCGTCATCATCAGGTGCCTTGCCAACTGGCATGGGCGATTATGCCTCGCAACAATCTGCGATTTCCTGCAGCATGTTTTAGTTCATGTGCTGACACACCTCCATGCCATGCAAAAAAGACTGTCAAGAATCATCTCTCGTTGTCTTCCTCTATCCCTCCTTCCACATATCTTTCCAGTGGTCACCGCATATTTAATTTTACCTCTTCTTATAACATGGCCGAAAAATGATGACTGTCTCCTTCTGATGTCTGTAAGTAGTTGTCTTCGGGCTCCCGCCTCTTTCAAAACCTCTTGGCTGCTTTTTTTTTTTTCGCTGTCCAAGGTATTCTAAGCATTCTTCTGTAAAACCACATCTCGGAGGCCTCAAGAAATTGTTTGGCCTGCCTACCGATTGCCTATGACTTACAGCCATATGTTAAAACTGGATGTATGTAGCAAGCAAAAATTCTTTTTCTAACCTTCAATGACAAAGATGTATTGCATATGATGCCCTTTATTTGATAAAATGCAGTTTTTGCCTGTCCTATTCTGTTTCTTATTTCAGTAAAGCATCTTCCATCTGATGGTATCCATGTTCCCAGATACTCACATTTCTGTACTTGTTCAAAAAAAAAAAAAAACATTGACTTTTATTACACATTTAGGAATGAAAGTTTTCTTTGATAACATTATTACTTCTGTCTTCCCACTATGCAAACTGAGGCCCATTCTTCCACTTCCGTGTATAAAATAAATCTAAAAAAAAAACCTATCTATAATGTCAAATGTACGCTGAAATTTTACTTCACAAAACGTGATACAGACTAGTAAACATTAAAAACATTTCATGTTTTGCATCCTTCAGTCAGTCTGCGGTAACTAATACCTAGGAATGAAAGTATTGTTAATTTTATAACAAGTAACTAAACTTGTAAATTGTCACTGACAGCTTAGTTAATCAGTGAAAGCGGCATTAGCTTTAAAAAAAGTGCGAAATCTTGACATGTTTATTTTTCACCAGTCCAGAAACGGGTGTAAGTTAACCACTATTCGTATTCGGCCCGACCTCAACTATTCGGCCGAATACCGAATAGTTATTAGGTCCACTATTCGGCTCCGAAGTGAATACGAAGCGAATATTTGGTACAGCCCTAATTTATATTGTGTATTTGTGCATCTCAGGTTTAGTCAGGCAAACTAAATCAATCTGACAACATAAGTCGTACACAATGTGCTGTGTATTTGGACCTTGTGGATGCCATGAACCAGTTCTTTTGCAGTCATCATTATTGCTTCAATCAGGCATCTGGAACTGAATGAGTTGTGTCAGTTTAAAAAAAAACTAACAAAGGAATTAGAGCAGTGTTTCCTAAACTTTAGTTGGTCGCGGCCCCTTTTTTCTATGAAAATTTTCCACGCTGCCCTAACCTCAGTAAAAGTATGACTATTTGTGTCTTGGTCAAATTAATTATGAAGCTTTTACAGTATTTCGCGGCACCCCTGTGAAGAGGTCGTGGCTCCCTGGGGCGCCGCAGCACACTGTTTGGTAACCACTGAATTAGGGAGTTAAGTGTTAAAGAAATGAATGAGAACACGGAGTGAACCAAACAAAAAGTTGGTCAAGGGCCTTTTCTCCACTGGCATATAAAGGCCTTACAAAGTGTTCTTTTGGAAGACTGCTAATTATTATTATGACCTTTATGGATTGCCAAATTCTATGGATAAGTTGTCTATGGAAAGTGTTTAATGATTGTAATGTTTACCACCTTCCAGATCTGTATATCACAATGCCAAAAGACAAATATGAACCACCGAATGAAAGACGGCAGCACAGGATTATGCAAAAACATGAGATAGCAGAAGGCAAGCAGTCTAGGTGGTCAGAGCTAGAAATCTCAGGTAATTGTTTCTGCTGTCCTTACAGAGATACAAGAGAATGTTTGAATGTGTGTGATAATAAAGTACATTGGGAAAAGTTTTAGTTTGCTTTTCTGCCTCTTCTTCTTCACATTTGCCTGCTGTAAACTCTGGCAGCAAGTTCTGGGTGTCCACATCTGGACTCTAGCCTTGTTTCAAAACTTGAGTGTTGCATGCACTTCTGTTTCACAGATCTGGCTTATATATGTATGCAGACTCTTGGTTCCTTGCCTCTTAGGCAGATGTACTCTGACTTCTAAGGATACCCCCACTTAGTTGATTCCTATGACATGCTTTTAGGAAAGACAGTGGGTCTATTCTTGTTTTGCTGACAATAGGGCTCCAGAACCCACACAGGGACGTTGGCGTTTAATCCCTGCTTGACCTGGTCTGAGGTTACTTGTTAACCACTAGGAGCACCAGTATAACCATACGGTTAAACAGGGTTTATCAGGATTGGTACATGTAGGATTTTTATCCTTGTGGTGTTGACCCTGCAGACTGCAATCTTGAAGGAGACAAACTGGGATGCAGTGTTTGATGTAGTCTTAGAGTGCATTAGGAATAATGTTTGGTTGCATAATTTTAAAGTACATTACTGAAGGTAATTTAATTTACTTCTCTTACATCACTATACTTTTTTGAACATTTGTAACTGACAGAGCATGTTGAGAAAGGTGAAAACAGGCATGCTTCATGCAGAGTGGCAAGCATCACTTCATAGGTCCTGGGTAGTTAGCATCCTTTTGATATTTTTTCCAGGTTATGCCAGTGTCTTGGGAAATAAGCAGGCAGATAGACTGGCTGGCTCTGCACCACTTGGGGGGGGGGGGGGATTTGATGTATGACAAGTTAGATATTGTGAGGGCCCTTTGGGAATGAGTGAACAGTGGGGTGGCGCAGACAGATCATTACAGTCTAAGGAGAATGGTGCTGCGAGGAGTTAACAGGGGATCTGGCCGACGCTTCACACTCAGGGAAAGGATGAAACGGATTTACAATCAGACCGTTACTGGTACCATCGGAATTGGAACTCTTCACTTGCAGCTAAAGATGGAGACTGAGCACTTATGGGAGTTTCCCGAGTGCTGTGGTGTCGATTTTTAATTCAACATTTTAAAAATATTTCACTGAGGGAACAAGACATCCTTTTGATCAGCATAGTGCATTCATAGTCAGTCATTTTGCTCTTGTGGAGCTTTTGAGATGGAGGTTTGAGCACCTATGAATAATGATAATGTGCAAGTCTGGTACTGGTAGCATTGGCTTGGTATGAATATGCTGTTTGTGATGTTTCTTAGCGTTCATACTTACGTTTGGATGTCCTTATTATGGCTTCAGTTGGTATATAAGTGCACAGGCTCATTGGCCTCTTGTTTCTATTTCCCAGTCTTTTCACCCATCCTCCCACAGTATGCTTTGTAGGTATTTAAATTCTGTAACTTGCTTCAGACAAGTAACATTCAACCCTATAGGTAGTGGACTAGGAATTCTTTTGGCCTGCATTACCGCAGTTTTGCTGTGATGATAGTCCTCACTAATCACTTTGCCATTGCTTTCAGGGAACATTGATTATAGTTTTGTTAGGCATTTTGCATTGTGAATGATTCTGATTTCTTGATTATCAAGTTAATTGGGAACAGTTGTCAGTAATGCTATATCACACTACAAAGGAGTACATTGGAAAGAATACTAGCGTTATCCTTGGAAGAGGAAATGCAACCGCAACACTTAATATTATGACAGGACCAATGAGGCTCCTAATCTTGGTTGGCAGCTGGTCTAAGAGGCAAGCACCAACAGGCAAACAGACAGAGCCTTGCTCTTCTGATCCGGCAGCTTCTGCGGCATGTTTTATTCCAAATGTATTAGTGTTACCTTTCCATTTGAGTAAACAAGGCAGGCCTAGGAAGGGATCATGCTGCATGAGCAACACATGGTCTCTACAGTACTGCACAGGCTTTGGGCTATGGGGAGAAGAAGCAGGTCTTGCTAATAATGCTTGCCATCTTCAGGAAGTACATGAACGGCAGTTGTGAAGGAGCTGTACACTTGCCGCTCACCCAAAGGTCTTGGGTTCAAATCTTCACCAGGCAGATTTGGAAGAAAATTTGTCTTGGCTCCTAGGTCAACCCAACCAAAAATGGGTACTAGAAAATCTCCTGGGAAGTACATGCAGCCGGCACTATGTTGACCACATCATTTATGAAGTGCCACTTAGCCTGTAAAGTTATGGGTCTGGCATATTATGCTCAGTGTGCCACTGGGTGCTTCATCTGAGGTGAGGAACCAACAGTCTGCATACAAATAAGCCAGATCTTTAAAATGGATGTGCATGTACAGCACAAGTTCTGAATCAAGACCAGAGTTTAGTCTTAGGTGAAATGAGTTGCCAGTCATTACAACAACAATAAATTCCTGTTAATTGCAGGCTGTGTTCAGAATCTGAGCCTCAACTTATGGAAGGTGGAATGGCTGACAGTGTTGTACCTGGACAACAACCACCTGTCCCACCTACCCTCACAGATTGGGACACTAGTCAACCTTGAACACCTGGATGCCTCGCACAACTTCATTAATCAGCTGCCACCAGAAATTGGGGATCTAGTGAACCTACGACAGCTCAAGTTAAGCTCAAACAGAATACAAGATTTGCCGTATGAGCTGGGAAAGTGTTTCCAGTTGCAGACGCTGGGTGAGCTGGAGTTTTGTTTGTTTGCACTGTTCTTTACTCTTTCAGTTTTTACTCAGAAGTTGTTTTTTTAACCTCTTTCTATCTCATAGAGATTGGTCTAACAAGAATTAACAGTTATTCCCATGTGGGTTCTGACGCACTATTGTAGGTGGGGTGGGGTGGGGGCGGTATGGACCCACTGCCTCCCTAACAAGCGGGTCATAAGAGTCAGCTAAAGGGTTTCCTTTGGAGTTGGAGTCCATCTGCCTGAGGGACAGGGAACCAATAGTCTACATACAGATAATTAAGCCAGATCTGTAAAAAGAATATGCACGCAAAACTCCAGTTCTAGAACTAAAGTCCAAAAGTGGACAAATTACCAGAAGTTTCACCAGAGTTTACAGCCATGAACATGAAGAAGAACTAATAGTACTCAAGGAGTTTTAACAGAGACATTAGGGGACAGAAGTAGTACAATTCAAATATCGAATGCCCCTGTGTGGGTTCTGGGGCCCCATTGTGAGGAAAACAAGAATAGACTCACTGCCTCCCCAAAAGCATGTCGTAAGAGTCGACTAATTGGGGAGCTTCCTTTGAAGTCAGAGTGCATCTGCCGGAGAGGCAAGGAACCAACAGTCTGTATTCAAGAGAATGAGATCTGTAAAACTGATGCACACGCAACACTCAGGTTCTGGAGCAGAACTGCAGTTCAGAAATGGACAAGCACCCAGAACTTTCCGCCAGAGTGTACAGCTGGTGAACGCAAAAAAGAAGAAGAAATATTGAATACAAAGGGTTAATGTAGCATATGTCTGTGATAAAAGACAGGTTCAAAACTGGAGCCTGGTCAGCATAGTTAAAAATCTAGATTTCTTTCAAAGTTGAAACACATAGTTAAACAAGATTTGTAAAACAAATTTGCACGCAGCACCCAGGTAAGTCCTGGAAAAAACACTAAAACCCAGAAGAGGATGAACAATCAGGATTTTTCTCTGGAGTTTACAGCTGGTAAATGAGAAGCAGACCTTACACATAGAAAGCTATCACTGACAGCATTGATTAGTGAATGTGTGTTAATTTGCCAGATCTCTCCAACAATCCCTTGAACTTTGATATCAACAAGTACTACACAGAAAGCATTGGCAAGCTGCTGGCGGTTCTCCTGGATTCTATGAACTGTGAGTACACCATGTTTGCAGCCTCTTCTATGTGTCTGTGTCCAATATTCCAACATTTCTATTATTTGGGAATTATTCACATTGATTTCCACCATGGCATTCACTGGTGACCATTCAGAAAGCAGTAGCAGATGTTAATTTGCCTTGTAAAACTAATCAGCTGAAAAATTCTGTGGTTGATCCTGCAACGTCCTTAAAGGAAGGATACACATTAACTAATTTTTGTGCTTCAAATTGCTACCAGATTTTTTGGCTGTCATTTCTGTCACCCTGCTAGTGCATGTAGAATCGTTTCTTTTTTCTATTTACTAGGTAATGACTTGACTTAATGTTCTGTCTCCTTAAACACACACAAACAAAGAAAAAGACTATACTGAAAAGATGCGAAGGATGAATAGTATGTTGATGTGTTAAAAATTTGGTTATAGAATTATCAAGTTTGTCATGTTAAATAAGTTGCTGCAGAAACTGTGCTGCACATCAATGCCTGTGTAGTCTGCATCCTGTTATGTGTGTGAGTGCGTGCATGAGTGCATGCATGAGAGAGAGAGAGAGAGAGAGAGAGAGAGAGAGAGAGGGGTTTGAAGTATGTGCCACATGAGCAGATACATCTTATCAGGTGTATTGGAGGAAGAGTACATACACTAGCTTAGTTGTTCAGCTGTCGAGGTCCAGTGGGTGGTTGAGTGGACATGTACACCTTCACACAAATCTAGCCTGACGAACCCAGCATCCTCACAAAGTGCCAGAAATGTCTCGATAAGAAAAGTGCTCTGAGATTCAAGGTCTGAAATACTATCTCTACATGACTGCTGTATATTTTAGAATGTATACACACATACATAGATTTACGCACATACGTATGCATACACATACATATGCATATACACAATTGCTTGTGTGTGTATTTGTGTGGACATGAAGCTGTCTGCAGGAGGTGACAAAAGATAGGACATGATATTATGAAAGTCTTATGTTTTTTCAATGGGGGTTAATGAGAAGCAACATCATCTGCTGAAGTAGAATTTGTGATTCCTGCACTCTGTGGTTTTAAGCAGACATTGCTGGTGGGTCTACTTTTACACTGATAAATAGCTTGAACAGTTATCTGTTTTAAAATAATTTTACCACAAATCACCATGTAGTGAATTATAAAATGCTGTTTCATCTGCAGCCCCTTGTGTCCGTTTTTCACAGGCACATCTGTCAGGTCTGCCTTCTCAGGTTTTTGTTGTTGTTGCTTTTTCGGTTTATCTGCAAGGCAGTATGTTTTTTTTTTCATTGTCGTGTCCCTTACCCTGTGGCCTTTCTGATTGTCTTGACTCTGCCAGTAGCTATGCTACCGACAGCATAGCTTGTAGGGTCAGAGGATCAGATGAGGTTTATTTTTCTAGTAGCGTTTCTGATATTGAGGTGAGACAAGTTCCTCCTACCGCGGTTTGGTAAAAGAAATTTCGTAGCCGAGATGTTTGAGATTCAACTCGCAAGCTGGGATGTTATAGTGCTGAAACACGCATAATGGTGCACCAGAACCAAGCTTATACACTTCTTCATGGCCATCCTAGAAACAGGTTCTCTGTAGCTGGTCTGGCCAGCATAGATTGGATGATTGTTTTCTTTGAATTTCACTGCGTCTGCCTGATTTGTGAAGAACCAACAGTGTGCATACAATAAGTCAGGTGTGTGAAACAGATTGTACACGCAGCAGTCAAATCCTGGAACAAAACCAAAGTCTGGATGTGGACGAACAGCCAGAACTTTTCCTTCCCTAGAGGTTACAGCTGATGAGCGCACACACACAAAAAGAGGAATACTTGTAAAGCTGCACGTGCTTCTTGAATGCAGCTGTGTCCTGAAACAATTCTACTCATGGAAAATCCTCTTCAGGTAAGTTATATGTTTGTTTTAGTAATTATGTTGCAGTAATTTAGTATAGTTTTTTTTTTAATTTTTAATTCTCATGTAATTCAAAGAGTCAGAAGCCACAGCATGAGTCAGTCAGTTGTCAAAACATGTTAATGTCAGTTTGAAAGAAAGTTAGATTATACCATTTTATCAAGCCAATAACGTTTCAAAACCTTTTTCCACTGTGTTATGGGCATATAATTCTAGACCAATCAGCACTCTGGAGGAGGGGTGGGGGACTCATCAATGTCACAACGACTGCTTTTGTTTCCCAAGACTTTATCTGGTGCCCATTTTAGACCAAAAAAATCTGACTCATTGTGTCAAAGCCAAGCCTCTAGCTGTTACACAACAGTGACCTCGAGCCTTTAACTTAAGGCATAACATCAATGTCATGGCGACTGCTTATTTTCCTAAGACCTTATCCGGTACCCATTTTAGGCAAAATTAACCTGGAAGCCAATGTAATTTTTGATGGAAAAAAATGGAGACTCGGTGTGGCCCAGGCAAGCATCTAGCTGCTACACAACAGCAGCCTCGAGCCTTTAACTGTGTACATACAATTTAGGCAAGCATCTAGCTGCTACACAACAGCAGCCTCGAGCCTTTAACTGTGTACATACAATTTAGGCAAGCAACTAGCTGCTACACAACAGCAGTCTCAAGCCTTTAACTTTGTACATACAATTTAGGCAAGCATCTAGCTGCTACACAACAGCAGCCTCAAGCCTTTAACTGTGTACATACAATTAAGGCAAGCATCTAGCTGCTACACAACAGCAGCCTCAAGCCTTTAACTGTGTACATACAATGTAGGCAAGCAAATAGCTGCTACACAACAGCAGCCTCAAGCCTTTAACTGTGTTCATACAATGTAGGCAAGCAACTAGCTGCTACACAACAGCAGCCTCAAGCCTTTAACTGTGTACATACAATGTAGGCAAGCATCTAGCTGCTACACAACAGCAGCCTCAAGCCTTTAACCGTGTACATACAATTTAGGCAAGCATCTAGCTGCTACACAACAGCAGCCTCAAGCCTTTAACTGTGTACATACAATTAAGGCAAGCATCTAGCTGCTACACAACAGCAGCCTCAAGCCTTTAACCATGTACATACAATGTAGGCAAGCATCTAGCTGCTACACAACAGCAGCCTCAAGCCTTTAACCGTGCACATAAAATTAAGGCAAGCATCTAGCTGCTACACAACAGCGGCCTCGAGCCTTTAACTTTGTACATACAATTTAGGCAAGCATCTAGCTGCTACACAACAGCAGCCTCGAGCCTTTAACTTCGTGCATACAATTTAGGCAAGCATCTAGCTGCTACACAACAGCAGCCTCGAGCCTTTAACTTCGTGCATTCAAGCAATTTTTGGGAGCCAACTTTGGCTGGTTGTTTGGGTATAAGGCTGTGTGCATCAGTGCCTGTTTGTGTATAAGGCTGTGTGCATCAGTGCCTGTTTGTGTATAAGGCTGTGTGCATCAGTGCCTGTTTGTGTATAAGGCTGTGTGCATCAGTGCCTGTTTGTGTATAAGGCTGTGTGCATCAGTGCCTGTTTGTGTATAAGGCTGTCTGCATCAGTGCCTGTTTGTGTATAAGGCTGTGTGCATCAGTGCCTGTATGTGATATTTTGACCAGATTGTTTTGACGGTGTTATGCGGTACTGGTGTTCTAAGTCCACAAGTTTAAGCCTTCAGCCACCTGATCGACTCGGTAGATGTAGGTTGTAACGTTGACATCTGGTCGAACAACATTTCAAACTGAGCTTTAAACTCGATCTGGTTTACATATTTGGGCTTAACACAGAACTTCAATCCATAAGCAAGGGCCTCTGTTTGAATTTTGTTAAGTATATGTTATTATGATAGATTTTTCACATACTTCTGTGAGTTGTCTAATATATGGGTATTAGTTTTCTTGGTGCTCAGTGATTTCTTGAGTCTTGTTTTTGTGTGTGTGTGTGTGTGTGTGTGATTCTTTTAACTGTTTCATTGCAGAATTTTGTGAACTTTAGGTAGCCAAACAAACTCAATTCATCAGTGGTCTTGTATGCAGAACTATGTACACGTTGTAGGTTACACAGTTCACCTTGTGTTTCTTCAATCTCGATCTTGGTTAATGTCCTCATGTTTATAGACGTTGAGTAAATCTTCTCGGCCCTCAGAGATTTGAAGTACTTATGTGGGAATAATCCCGTTTCGAGACATTCCTTGAGAAACTGTAACTGATAATCCTGTACTGCGATTTTACATTTCAGTTTAAATAATCCATCTAGTCGCTTCACTGTTGGTCACTGGGGGTGAAGCTTAAGATATTCAAAACAATGTTTTCCCGTAATGAATTTAAATAATGTGGACACAAATACATTGCACAATTTGTTGCCAGGCATATTTCTCTGTATCTTGTCATTTTCGTTACTAGAGAGTTACATCAACATAAAATGAAGCACAAAACTGAATAAATTCAGCTGAAATGCGAATAGTTTTTTTTCGACACATCATCTGTGTTTTGGCCCCAGGAAGCTCACCGAAGTCACGTGACTTACCAGGGTTACTTCAAATTTACTATAATTTCCGTCTGCTTACAAAGGAGGGGGTTGTTGATTTTAATTGTTAAAGCTTCGGCCATTCTCAACAGTCTCCTGTTCAGTGTGATAAACCACACGGAAAGCAGTCTGTGTCAATTATGTGTCCTGAATTAAGTAGATGAGGTCTTATGGAAGAAGCCTTAAATATGGCCTAACGGCTGAACAAGGGACCTCTCCATGGCTGATCCTCATCCGCATGGTAGCACTTTGTGTCACCGGGTGTTAATCGCTTGTGTGATGTCCTGGCGGGATACAACTTACCTATCTATAAGTTGCTTGCAAATATTTTCCTTCTTATTAGAAATACTTGATAGGGGATGTAACTCTAGACTGCGAAGTGTATTTAGATATATTACGTCCCTTAGTTTTGTTTCCATATGTGTAGGTGGTACACGGTTACAGTCAGAGTGTTATCTCTTTTTACATTGAATGTTGCTTGTGGTGAATTGTCAGTACTTTTCCGTCTTGGATTTTATCAAAGCACACACCCACATCCTCCCCCCCCCCCTGTGTATCTCTGTTTTGCGCAACTCCACCTGGTGTTTGTGTTCTCCTTTGAAGTTAAAAAAAATATATATAGATGTCCTAAGTATCATATTATTTTAAAATACGCTGTTTTCATAATATATACAGTTTCGTCCTTTTCAGGACGAAATTTTTTGTTATTTGAAGCCCCACCCTGGCTTTTGCCAGGGGCCGCAATATAGGCAGGCCATAAATATGGCCAATTGTCTGAACGCGGTTTCTGGGACCTCTCCACGGCGATCCTCATCCGCATGGTGGCACTTTGTGTCATCGGGTGTTTATCGCTTGTGTGATGTCCTGGTGGGGTAGAAAGTCAGTCAGTCATTTTAAAATATACTTATTTGCCATTCACCACATCGATGGGTTAGCCTTTTGGTAACTACGATTCAAGCAACCTGTACTACGTCAGTGCCCGCGCTCAGCTGTTTCATAATGGGAAGTTGAACTTTACTGGAGGTCAAGGTTATAATTATAGAATAGGCAAAACAATCGCCGTGGGTGATGAAAGTTACCTCCAAAAATTCTGGCCAGTACTATACTTATATGGGTATCATCGGCTAAAACAGTGGCTCTCAACCTTCCTAATGCCTCGACCCTCTAATACAGTTCCCTCATGTTGTGGCGACACTCACACAATTATGTCCCTTCATAACTTCAACAAATATGTGTTTTCCGATGGCCTTAGGTGACCCCTTGTGAAAGGGTCATTCGACCCTCACAAAATGGCGAGGGCGACCAGGCAGGTTGAGAACCACTGGGCTAAAGAGAATCATTATGTAATATAACTGCAAATAAACGTTGTGTTAAAAAAAAAAAAGCAATGCAGCAAGGCTTATGACCTTGACGTTCTTCTCCCCCCTCCACCATCTTAAAAATATGTGAGTGGGTTGAGCTCCCATCCCAATGCTTTCCCTTGTGTCAGGACATTTGCCTCTAGCAATGCTTTCCCTTGTATCAGGACTTTTGCCTCTAGCAATGCTTTCCCTTGTGTCAGGACCTTTGCCTCTGACAATGCTTTCCCTTGTGTCAGGACGTTTGCCTCTGGCAATGCTTTCCCTTGTGTCAGGACCTTCGCCTCTAGCAATGCTTTCCCTTGTGTCAGGACCTTTGCCTCTGGCAATGCTTTCCTTTGTGTCAGGACCTTTGCCTCTAGCAATGCTTTCCCTTGTGTCAGGACCTTTGCCTCTGGCAATGCTTTCCCTTGTGTCAGGACCTTTGCCTCTAGCAATGCTTTCCCTTGTGTCAGGACCTTTGCCTCTGGCAATGCTTTCCCTTGTGTCAGGACCTTTGCCTCTAGCAATGCTTTTCCTTGTGTCAGGACCTTTGCCTCTAGCAATGCTTTCCCTTGTGTCAGGACATTTGCCTCTGGCAATGCTTTCACTTGTGTCAGGACCTTTGCCTCTGGCAATGCTTTCCCTTGTGTCAGGACCTTTGCCTCTGGCAATGCTTTCCCTTGTGTCAGGACCTTTGCCTCTGGCAATGCTTTCCCTTGTGTCAGGACCTTTGCCTCTGGCAATGCTTTCCCTTGTGTCAGGACCTTTGCCTCTAGCAATGCTTTCCCTTGTGTCAGGACCTTTGCCTTTAGCAATGCTTTTCCTTGTGTCAGGACCTTTGCCTCTAGCAATGCTTTTCCTTGTGTCAGGACCTTTGCCTCCAGCAATGCTTTTCCTTGTGTCAGGACCTTTTGCCTCTGGCAATGCTTTCCCTTGTGTCAGGACCTTTGCCTCTAGCAATGCTTTCCCTTGTGTCAGGACCTTTGCCTCTGGCAATGCTTTCCCTTGTGTCAGGACCTTTGCCTCTGGCAATGCTTTCCCTTGTGTCAGGACCTTTGCCTCTGGCAATGCTTTCCCTTGTGTCAGGACCTTTGCCTCTGGCAATGCTTTCCCTTGTGTCAGGACCTTTGCCTCTGGCAATGCTTTCCCTTGTGTCAGGACCTTTGCCTCTGGCAATGCTTTCCCTTGTGCCAGGACCTTTGCCTCTGGCAATGCTTTTCCTTCACCTTCTTCTGTAGCATATCCTGTAACTGGAGGCCGTCTTTTTATATGTTAAGTTTATCTTCGTTGTCGTAACTTAATGTGATAAGCTTATCTTCATTGACACAACTTTATATGATAAGTTTATTTTCATTGTCACAACTTTCTATGATAAGTTTATCTTCATTGTCACAACTTTCTATGTTAAGTTTATCTTCATTGTCACAACTTTCTATGATAAGTTTATCTTCATTGTCGCAACTTTATCTCATTCAGTCTTACTAGCTGCAGACTAAAACCTGAGTGTGTAGAGATAAATTTGACGCACACAATCAATATTGTGTGTATATGTGTGTGTATGTATGTTTTTGTAAAAGATAATGTGGTGAGAGGGGAAAGAGAGAGAGAGAGGTGAGTGATAATAGACAGGTAAACTATTAACAGAAAAAAAGACAGCCTAGATAAAAACTTGAACGGCCATGTCATTAAGTAAAGTAAAGATCCATTTTCACGCCTTTAGGCTCATCGGGCATATGGGAAGACCATACATATTTTTACAGACCAATCGGCACTAGCTGGGTAATGTGGTCAGGATTACACCAGCCGTCTTTACTTCCCCAGGACATACATCCTGATTCCCATTTTAGGCTGTGTCGACCTGCGACGCCCTATACCAAGATACATATCTACGCAGCCAGCAGATGCTATTATGTGCAGTTATAAATATATTGTATGTAAAGGTAAAGTAAAGGTAAAGCCGGGAGATGTGAACCAGCGTCATTGCACACGGTTACTAAACTATAAGTGCTCTGCCACCAGTACAGACAGCTGATAAAAAACATTCCGACTGTGTCGCCGTCCGCACGCAACTCCGTAGCTACAGCGACGTTCCTCCATTTACCCCAGAGTGTTAACTCTGGTACCCATCACCTAGAGGCTGGGTGAACCCCGGGGAACCGCCCGGTTTCGAACACCAGCCGTGGGCTGCAGCGAGTCGCAGCTGGATTTGAAAGCGAGCCTCCTATCGACTGCGCTAACGCGGCCCCCGTGTGTGTGTGGGGGGAGGGAGGGGGTTTAGGGTGTGTTGTTGGGAAATTACCCACAGCGGGTACCACTTGCCCTTGCTCTACGCCACTGATTACTAGTACCTATTATACCTTCCTGGTTAATGGACTAGGTTGTCTGGGATTCGCCCCGTTGAATTGGACTCACCTGGATATCAAATCTTCAGATAACAAACCTGTTATCAGACCAGTTAGACAGTCTTACGTTAAATATGCTCCTACAGCATGTGATGTTTTCAGCAACATTTCCTGCTAGAGATTCTGTTAAAATATTTTGCAGCTGGTAAATTTTGAATGATCAAAAATAATTCCTTAAGATCTGTGGAAATTAATATCTAGATCGGGCCAAAACACGGGCAGAGCTTTGTTAATGCTACAGTGAAGTTTGATTTTCTACAATTTGTTGAGTACAGGGTTCTGGCAGTGATTAATGAGTGGACGAAATTGTTTCCAGTAGAATGAAGCTTAGCACTTGATGTGAAGTATCATAGAATATAGCTTGTATTTAAACTCTTCTTGTCCCTTGTTAAATTGTTCTGTGGGTCTGTCTGCCTATCAGTCTGGCTAGTACGATAGCTGTCTGTCTCTGGGTTATTGTGTGTGGAGGTTTTTGAACAACGGATCAACATCATGGCACACGGGTAGAAACCCATAAGTGCTCCGTTCTTCTTCTAACTCAGCTCTGAGTCCGAAGAAGCTCAGCACAGTGCACAGGCTCTGCAGCATGGGCGAGGATCCTGAAATACTCTTTTCGATTTCCAAATGCCAAGGGATTTGTTACGACGGACCCTATGCCTCGAGACTACGCACCCCCACCCCACCCTCCCCCACCCCCCTCCGTCTCCAGGTCTGCCCATCTGTTTGTCAGCCTGTCTACCTGTTTCGTTAACGTTCAATAAGGTGAAATTTGTTCACAAAAGAATTATCCCAAAAGACTCAACACTACTTATGGCCTTTCATTAAACATAATGGAAGCCATAGCAAACACTGGAACATATCACATGTCCCTAAACCTATACAAAACAATTTCGGGTACTCCACAGCTCCACTGTAGAACTTCTTCTTCGCGTTTGCCTGCTGTAAACTCCGGCGGAAAGCTCTAGGTGTTCGTCCACCTCCGGACTTTGGTTTCGCTCCAGAACCTGCGTGTAGCATGCACATCCGTTTCACAGATCTGGCTTATTTGTATGCAGACTTGTGGTCCCTTGCCTCTCAGGCAGATGTACTCCGACTTCGAAGGATGTCCCCAGTTAAACTCATAGAACATGCTTGTTGTGGAGGCAATGGGTCTTTTCTTGTTTTCCCCGCAGTGGGGCCCTGAGACCCACACGGGGACATTGCAGAACTATCTTCCACACAAACAATCTATTAAAAAAACACACACCTCTAGTTCCTATATGTACAATCCAAAACTTCAAACATTATCTGAGCACAGATGACCTGTCCCTATATGTACAATCCAAAACTTCAAACATTATCTGAGCACAGATGACCTGCCCCTATAGAAGATATAATATCTTAGAAATATATACCATAATGTATAATAACATATGATAACTGGAAAGATCAGTGGGAAAAGGGGTAGAGGCAGACCAAGCGAGATGATGCTGGATGGGCTGAAACATTGGTATGTAGGGATGTCATCGAGAGAGCTGTTCCAGGCAACCAGGGATCGTGATCTATGTAGACGCATGAGTGCCTACGCCAGTTGGCAGGGTACATGATGATGATGAATAACATTTGTTATATTATAACATAATATTTATTGCAACTACTACGGTTTACTGTATTTAGAAATAGGCACATTTCAGTGCCTATATTGAATATTTTCCCGGCTCTCTAGCCTAGTTGGCTAAACTAGACTGCGCGGTGACCGGGTGACGAACTCCTTGTGGTCCGGGTTCACTCTCAGGGGTAGGCTGAAAAGCCACATTTTCTCCCAGATTTACGGTACCTATCATGGAATCAAGGCCGAAGGGTTTGATATCCATAGTACCTAGCCAAAGGGTAACAACTCGTGGTTTCTGGATATTTATGTAAAAAATTTGTTTTTGAATATTTTGATGCTATTGATATGCTTTATCAAATTCCGCGGCGTGCTGTGTCAAACTCCGGGCGCCGAAGTTCCAGTTACTTGGAAACACCCCCTTCCCGTCCGCCCCTCTGTTCTTTCCATCTCTGACCACAAGAAAAATTGTTGGTGTGTGCTAGAGCAGTGCGCTGCAAAAAAAAAAAAATTTACAAGGGGACTAAACTCCCCTCCCCCCCTTCCTCCCCTCCCCAATCATCTTTTGAAGCTCTTTTTAAAAATATTAGTTTATACATTTCATTTCACATAAATTTTTGTGTTTATTGTCTGTTCAAGGCATTATTATTACCCACTTAAAGCTTAGGCCTATTGAGTGCCCCAGTCCCTCAGAAGTATGTAATGTGCCTGAGCTCCCCCTTCCCCTTTTCAGAAGTATGTAATGTGCCTGATCTCTTGTCCCCCTTTTCAGAAGTATGTAATGTGCCTGATCGCTTGTCCCCCTTTTCAGAAGTATGTAATGTGCCTGATCTCTTGTCCCCCTTTTCAGAAGTATGTAATCGGTCTGATCTCCCGTCCCCCTTTTCAGAAGTATGTAATGGGCCTGATCTCCCCCTTCCCCTTTTCAGAAGTATGTAATGTGCCTGATCTCCCCCTTCCCCTTTTCAGAAGTATGTAATGGGCCTGATCTCCCGTCTCCCTTTTCAGAAGTATGTAATCGGTCTGAACTCCCGTCCCCCTTTTCAGAAGTATGTAATGGGCCTGATCTCCACCTCCCCCATTTCAGAAGTATGTAATGGGTCTGAGGCCTCCCGCCCCCAATGTTTCCTGTGTTCGTTATAATTAAAATGGCATGTCGGCCTTTGATCTTCCAGCTCTTCCATTCTGTTGACAAAGTCGCTCGCCTTTTGAGTCTCTCCCCCCTCCCTACCCCAAACTCTGGGGTGTACTAAGTTCTTCTGAACTTCCATCCCCCTCCAGCATGCCCCCCACCCCCCCTCCCTCTTAAAATTAATAACTGATCTCATCTTGCCATTAACTGCCACATGACTTATAGATCGAGACAAATCATAGTGTCCATGAAATTTTGCCGGGCTTTTCAAATGTCAGCTAACTTTCTGGGGGGGGGGGGGCGATACAACAAAGAGCGTATCATTGGATAAGTAGGCAGAATGATAAAACGTCTCTCCTTGCTGCTGACTCGAGTGTCTGCGTGGGTTGGTACACGTGGCAGACAACATTTAGCCTTCCTGTGTCGTGTGACGGTAATTAACGGTATCGGGTTGTTTGTCGTCAGGTATCGAGTGGAGCCCGCCTGAGAAAGAATTGTAGAATGTTGTGTGGTGTTTGTGCTGAAAATGCCAGTTGGTGTTGAAGGGTATGTGTGGGGGAATCGCAGAGGTCGCTGCCGCTGATTAGGTTTTGACAGGGCGTCCCTGGATACCTTAGGGGCGTCTGATCG